>JABUQX010106697.1:12500-14297 GCA_015478945.1 Trachelipus rathkii | reverse complement strand
CTCACAGTTCGTAAAATGATAAGGAAAATTAAACTCCCCTGCTGGGCTTCGAACCCAAACCCTCGCACTTAGTAGAGCAAGTGCATTGCCACCTGACCACGATAAGCTAAGAGGAAATCAACCGTTTACTTCTGAAAGATTACTATCTTCCCAGAAGAATAAGGCATGTCAGAACTTAGACAGTGACCTTTGACCGACCTCTTTGCACACGCTCGGGTCAAGGGTCACACAGGGTTTGATTCAGGGTGAAATGGTAACAGCAAGGCGTACGCAGAATTTTCGTTAGGGGGGGACCCAAATAGGTTGAAAATAAAAGGTTTTTTTTCCAAACACTGTCAACCAAGGATTAACGGCATATATTGACATAATATTTACAAATTACATTTACTTCTTAAAGTATATATGTTAATATTGAAATTATTATTATATTTCAAAACAAAAGTTACGAAATTACAAAGAAAATTACAGAATCTAGTCTTACATTTATCTTCAAATTAATGTACTTGAAGTACTTGGTATTACGGCAACATTAGACGTCATGGATTTGCTGAAAACTTTTCGAAAACTGCCAATTCAATTTTAGTTTTCCTCTCCAAAACTAATTTTCTGTGAACACTCAAGAGACAAAGCCCTTTCAACTTGGATTCGGTCATGGTCGACCTTGTTCAAGTTTTAACTCTTTTCAAAATCCTGAATGTTCTTTCAATTGTGCTTGTCGAACATGGTTGAGCTATTGATATAAGTAAGGCAATTTTAATTATTGGAAAAAATGCCGTTGCTTCACTGATCACTTCAAGTATTTCCAAATATTTTAGTTCCTCACGGTCGAGCTTCTTCACCCTCCAATTCACATACCAGAGTTCAGACTCACATTGAAATCCTCTCAGTTCATAAAAGTCTTCAAATACTCTGATTTTCTCTTCAAATTCCTTATACCCAAGGGCAATCATCAGCGACGGATGAGGTAATGAAAGAGAAAAAGCTGGTGAATTCTCTTCCAAGAATCTGCTCTCCAAGGAAACTGTGAAAGAATCCAGGAATAGTATTAGAATAGTCCTCATCCAATATTCTTCATCGGTGATAGCAGGAGGATTCGAGCTATATTTCTGGCGATCCACCACTCTTGGTGGCTGAAGATCAACCATAAGATTTTCAGCTATCTGCTTTATCCTTCTATAAATTTCTTTTATCGCATCGTTCTTTTTTTAAGCGGTGATCTTTCACAACTGAAAGAATTTTCTTCACATGGATCGGGCATTGAAGAAGGTCTAAACTCTTTGACTGTAGATTATTCTTGACTGGTTGCAAAAAAGCCGAATATTTGGCTATAATGCAGGTTGAAATAAGAAAATCAGGTTTTGTGGCAGCACAATACAGCTGAAATGCATTTTTCTTGTAGCAGCACAACCTACTTTTGCCAAGTTTTCCAGATCCTGCACTATACCCGCAAAATGTGTCATGAATATAGAAATATTGGGGTAATTTTCTGACCATCGCGTCTCGCAAACCGATGGAATACTGCGTATGTATTTTCTTCTCAAAGCGGACTCACCAAAGAAATTGATAATGTCTTTAATAGTGGATACAGTATTGCGGATTTCAGATATTCAGATACGGAGTTCAGCATCTTTATAAAGATTCAGTCGAATGACTCCACAATGAATATATAATGCTTTTTGTATTTTTTCTTCTTTCAATTTTATTTTTTTTTCCCCTCTTTTAACTCTTCCTCCTTTCCCTCCAAACTGGGAGCAAGCCATTCGTACCTTGCCCAACGCATTTGTTTGAATCTAGGCT
>JABUQX010106697.1:0-7500 GCA_015478945.1 Trachelipus rathkii | reverse complement strand
ACATAGTGTACACAAAGTCTACAACTAAAAGGTAAAAACTAGAGCTAAAGTATATACTAACCACACTTCAAGCTATAATAACTTTATAGTCAAAACATGCAGTTTAACCTCAATAACTACTGTAACTAGAAAGCCGTCAATTTGACAGTCAAAATATACTATATGATACCCAAACCATCCATATACCTATCCAATCCTTTCTCAAATGTTGCAATCGAGTGTTGTAGTAAAATTTTCATTCCTTCTTCTCCGCTAGATTCATTCAAATAGATCAAATTTATCACTTACAGAAACTTTATTAATACTTTAGCTCCTTTTTATATTTGCTATGTTTTAACGATTTTAATTTCTTCCATTTAAAATATAAAGTAATAATATAATTATATTTGTGTAATCATATTTGTATAATCATATTTCAATCTAAATATAATATGCATTTATTGTTTTAATTTAGCTACTCCTAGGATCGAAAAAAAATGTATTTAATTGTAAGAAATTCTATATGTTTTAAAGTAAACGCCTGTTTTGAGTAACATGAAACTTATAAGGACCTACTTAAGATCGCGGAGGCCTTCTACATCAAAAGAAGTAATTTAAGTAATTATCAGTGAAACGTAACATTATTTGATTTAATTATTGTATCTATTAAATAAATTACACTCATTCGTTTACGAACAACCTTTCTCTTATTTCTCGAGTTCAGAAACGAAACGCGTCAGGAAATCATTATAAAATGTCTTCTCTTCTGTAAAATCAATTATTTTCAAAAAAATTCAAGAATTTAATACGAAACTCGATAAAATGTAAAGCCTATAAATATTAAAAAACTGATGTTAAATTCCAAAATAATAATAATAATAATAATAATAATAATAATAATAATAATAATAATAATAATAATAATAATAATAATAATAATAATAATAATAATAATAATAATAATAATAATAATAATAATAATAATAATAATTTACTTTTTATTAAAAATTGTTAACAAAGCTGTGAAGTTCAAAATTAATTATTATATGTTCTTTCTACTCATTTAAAACAATAAAGTGTTTTGCTAAAATTAACAATTTCATTCATGAAAAGGACAATTCGGACAAATGTAGCAACCCATCAGTCTGGGGGTCTTATTTTTCACGTATATTAATATATATATATATATTATATATTAATAATATATATATATATATATATATATATATATATATAGTATATAATAATAATATATATATATATATATATATATATATATATATATATATATATATATATATAATTATAATATATAGAATATTTATTATAAATATATTAATATATTATATAATAATATATATATATATATAGACCTTAAGAAACCATGCTCCTCAAAAAATTAGTATTGCGAAAGGTGGTTAATAATTTTATTGCAAAAATAAAAATTAAAAAAATTCGATTTGCTATAAAAGAACTTACTTTTTTTTATTTTTGCAGCTTCAAATTATTAATTTCCAATCATTTTATTTATTCCTTTATATTAATATAGTAGATAAATATATATAAACAGAATATATATAGTATAGATATATATAAATATATATATATAATATATAGTATATATATATTATATATATAATATATATATATATATATATATAATATATATATATATATATATATTATATAAATATATATATATATAATGTCAATTTATTTAATGCTCACAGTATGTAGCTAGAGAACGGACTCCTACAGTAAAACAAATTATATATTTGGAAACAGCGGAAAATTCTAAGAGGTATTAACTTTTTTTTTTTTTTTTTTTTTTTTGAAGTAATTTTTTTTTTTTAACTAAAGGAAATACCCTAGGTAAACCCAAAGAGGAGGAGCGGGGTCTCATCGGCCTCCCGTGACGGACGGCGACTAATCCCCCAAGTAATAATCAGAATTGGAGAATATCTAACACAAACCGCAATAAGTATAAAATGACCTTTTTGACTAACCGCCAAAACCGCAAAGTGACCGCAAAGTTCGTGACTTCAAAGGATGCCATATAGCCTATATATGATCCTATAGGCTATATATATATATAGCTATATATTTATATAGCTAATGATATAGCCTAATTTTATAGGCTATATATTTTCTAGCTCTAGCATCGTGCCGACTATATTGTTAGAATACACCGGTCTTAGTGTCTAACCCTAGGTATTGTACGGGGAATCGATGTGTACATTAGAAATGTCTAGGATGCTTCCTTCCTATGATTATACCCTATTCCCCTTTTCTACCTTTCTGCATGACATGTCCACGTCATCGAATACACCCGGATTAGTGCCTACCCTATATATAGGTACGGGAGTCATGTGTATTAGTAAAATGCTAGATGCTATTCCTTCATGATTATTACCCTAACCCCCCTTTCTAGCCTTTTCTAAGCATACATATCCTACGCTTCATAGAATACACCCTTTAGTGTTACTCCTAGTTATAAGTAGAGTCGATGGTGTTATATTAGAATTGCTAGTTGGTTCCTTCTACATTATTACCCCACCCCCCTTTCTAACCCTTCTAGTACGATATATCGTATGTGACAGACATATTCGATATTAGCATCGATTAGTACATAATCGACACTGTCCTGAATGCGAATCCTGTGTTTACGACGGCTCGATCACTCCTAACAAGAAGTTAGTATTACTGTATTAAGACATTACCCTTACCCCCCTTAATGCGGTATTGCAATCCAAACATGCCAATTTGCATGCAATGTTGCAAATGTTGCAAACAAAATTTGCAATATTTGCAACATTTTGCAAACATTTGCAACATCGTTTATTTTGGCGTATTAACCCGTTTTAAGGGTCAAATTATATGTTTTCGGATGCGTAGAAGCGTTTTCCGGGGTCAACGACGCGATTGGATCAAAACCCGAGGCTCGCGCCCCGCACCGCCCCGCACCGCGTCACATCATCTTTTTCGCTTTTGCCGTCTCGATTTTCTATATCTCAGCTACCTTTTTTTTCTGACTATCACATTTCGAACCTATGTTAGAACCCGCAGCCAAACTATGGTCTTCCATGGGTTAAGTATATATATATATATATATATATATATATATATATATATATATATATATATATATATATATATATATATATATATATATATATATACCCGCTTTTTAGCACCCCTACGGAGAAGGGGTGCGCCTCGTACGTGTATCCCCCCTTAATTTTTTTTGGATCTCCCTTTAACACCTCTTTTTGATGTTTTGACCTTGATATTTCGGTCTTGACCTTGATATTTCGGCCTTGATACCGTATCAAGGCTTGAAATTGACCTTTCATAAAAGTTCGTGAGGGATTAAGTGAGATTAAGTCGAGCACATGTAGGTAAACTGACGCATACCTGTGTAGGAAACTGTCCTACATGAGGTCATAGTTATCTGTCTTAACTGATTCCTGTATTAACTATCCTAACCTTCACACCTACACCTACACCTACACCTACACCTACACCACACCACACACACCACACACACACCCCACACACACACACACTCTATATTTGATGCCTCAACTTTATACCTCACTTTCATGCCTCAATTTTATACCATCAGCTTTGATGCTCAACTTTGTTACCTCAGCTTTGATAACTCATCTTTTGTCTACCTCTAGATCATGAACTCACTTTGTTACAGGAAAAGAAGAGAAGAAGAAGAAGAAGAAGAAGAAGAAGAAGAAGAAGAAGAAGAAGAAGGAGAAAAAAAGAAGAATATTAGTTAAGGTCGTATACACACAGTCTTACATTTTTATTTTTTTTATTCAATTTATCTTTTATTTATAGAAAAGCTGTTTCATTACCAAAGTTAAAGTAATATAGGATAAAAAAGTTTAAATTAAATAAATTTCATATTGAAGGATAAGATTTACAATTTTTCATGTATTAAATACAAATGCAGTTTTTGAAAAACATTTTTGTTTTAAAAAAACATTTTGTTTTTGAAAAACATATTTCTTTTGAGAAAAACATTTCTTTTGATGAAGAAAAACATGTGTTTTTTGAAAAACATTTTATTTGAAAAACATTTTTTAAAAAACATTGGTTTAGAAAAAAAGTGTCAATTTCACGAAAACATGATTTTAGACCAAAGCTAATAAGACTTATTAACCACACTACACAAACAGCACCAGGGTCCCCTACCCACCCTCTACCCCTCCTTCCGTTTTACTGCTTTTACTGCTACACATTACTGATTATTAATAAAAATATATACATCCCATTTTTTCTTCTATAAACTTAAACATTTCATCATATACACCATGTTTTTTTTTCTCTCTCCTACATAAACACAGTCCATTTAATAATAATAATAATTTTTTGGCATAAACATAAAATAAAAAAATTCTTAGTATAACTTAGCATTTACTAATTATGATAAACGAAAATTTTTTTTAAAAAATAATTTTACTGAAAAAAAAGTGCATTATTTAAATATAAAGAATATTAAAGAATATATATATAGTATATATATATTATAATATATATATATTTATATAATATATATATATATATATATTATATAATAATATAATATATATATATAATTTAACGAGATACAATTTGTTACATAAGTATTTAAAAATTATTACCAGAAACATGCATATACACATATATTTTTTTAATATTATATATATTACATAATATATTATATATATATATATATATATAATATATATATATATATATATTATATATATATTATATATAAATATATAATAATATATATTATATAATATATATTATAATATAATAGATATTATATTAACGAATATACAATGTTGTTAAATATACAGAACACAAGTTTTAAATATTTATATATATATATATAATATATATATATATAAATATATATATATAATATAATATATATATATATAATATAATATATATATTAATACATTTCGCAGAACACATGGATGAATTGAAACTGTGCATTCTCTATATAAGTCTCCAAACCTCCTATTCCCTTTGAAATAACATAGGAATAAATATCTCTCGATGCACCAACCCATTCTTCAGCATATTTATTCTATAGATTGCATTTTCTCATGCCAAAGAGAATAAAAGTATCAACAATTAGTTGCGTCAGCAACTCATATACATTCTATATAAGTTTTCCCATACTCAGTTTGTATAATTTATAAAAACAAAACATAGGCTAATGTTATTAATTCGTCAAGTAGTTCGTATCATTGTCAATGATGCATTAATATTCTTCTTTTATTTTTAACAAGGTTGTAATATTCTCATAATGTAAACAGAACCTTATTCTTGTACGTATGAATGTGTTAGCTAAGTAGTTTCCAATAATTACGTACATCAATACTTTTAACACTATTCGCAATATGAGAAAACAACATCTATTCTATTAATACCCTTCTCGCCTTCGTTTCTAATGGATATTTCACTATGACTCGATGTATCAGATATCACATACTCCGCCTTTACCCATTCTTCCACGGTGTCAATAATACGGAGGAATTCTTCAACAGAAATGAACAAAGGTGTATCATGTACACCTATCGTAGGAATACAGGCTATGTAACGATCACCATTAGGTTTACGAATAAATAAAAAAGAGACAGCTTCGAAAACAAGGTCCTCTGTAACATATGTCGTTAAACAATTTTGGAGTGTGAGAGAAGCCATGTGTTAGGCTCATTGCAAATATCTTACTGAAAGTAAACTGTATATAAAAACAGTCTCAAATCTATATATAATAATTTTCAACCAATCATAAGAAAGAAACAAGATACACCTAGTAACCGCATTATCAAACTCAGAAAGTCCATATAAATCACCGCCTTACTACCGACACGATTAAACATGTTTACAGAAGATAGCATAACAAACTAAACTGATTAATATATGTAATACAAAGAGTCATATTCATAAATTAACAATTAGAAAATGATCTACAAAACAAAACAAACCAAAACAAATATTAAAACTGAAACAAACAAACAAATAATAATAATAATAATAATAATTAATAATAATAATTAATAATAATAATAAATAATAATAATAAATTAATAAAATTAATTTAATAACAACCCGTGAATATATATATAATATAATATTATATATATATATATATATATAATATATATATATTATATATATATATTTATATAGATATATTATATATATTTATTATATTATGAATGTTCTTACATGAATGCTGCTACAGACACATTAAATTATCATCCATGTCCTTTAATCACAAAATGCATTATCTTCGTTATATAATATATATACTTTTCAATCCTACTCCATCCAGAGTACATTACGAGCAATTCTCTCCCTAGCACACTACCACATGTTTTGTCAGGATCATTCACGTAAAGGATTCTTCAAAGCTGACAATAAAGTAATGGAACACTATCGAAGCTAAAGAAACTGATTAAATTATATTTTCCGAAATCTTTATGGTAAACAGTTTTAAATATGTGATAATATAGCTCGTATAACATATAATAGCTGCAGAACATAATCGGTTAACAAAATTCTGTTTTACGCAACTGTTTTAACATTTTCTCTCGAACTCGACCCATATATTTTATCTGGGATATGCCTCTTAATATAGAACCATATATTGTGGTTAAATATATCTTGTATCTTCGCGTCTCTGCCATATTCTTAATATCCATAATATTCGCTATTCTAGATATTTAGAAAGTGTAAAATAAGTTTCTTATCATCTATGATCTCCTACCCCCCTGATATTCATTTCCCAAACGATTAAACACGTTGATGTGACTTAATGTTTCATCACATTCTTCAGCATTTGGCATACAGCAAAGTTAATTCGTTGGGCGCGAACTCATAAAAACACTCTACTTATATTCACTATTGTCACTACATCTGATTATAGGTTAAAACCGTCTGGCTTTCTTGTATATAAGAAGGATACATCACTCTATCTATCTATTTATCTCTCTATCTATCTATATTCACGTATAGATGTATTTATCAAGACTAATCATTCTTATGCCGTAAATCTATACATCATAGGAAATAAGAACACTTTTAAAACAGAGCACAACCTTCTACCACGTTCAAATCTAAAACGAATATGACGATGAAATAAGTTTCGAGAGAAAGAATAATTATATTACTGAACAAAACACAAGTCTAAGAGATAAGGATATTTCAACAATCACAGAAAGATTATAGATATTCAAGCCAATCACAGATAGGGCAAATAAGATAACGTATTATATCCAACTGAAACAGCATCCATAGTCTTAACACTTATAATATATATATATTCTTTAACACCCTACCAAATCTCTCTACCAATCTCTCAAACTCTCTTCAGATTACTAACACACAACAAAACCTAAAATCATCCTGATACATATAAAATATAGTTATAGAGCCACACCTCCACTTCACACTACCATATTATCTTCACCATACACTCTAACAACCATATTTTCACGCCAA
>JABUQX010106696.1:42500-69525 GCA_015478945.1 Trachelipus rathkii | reverse complement strand
GAAGATTTTTACAGAGGGAAACCGTTAACGCCACAATCTCTGGACATCATCAGAAAAGATGTCGAGCCAACCAGTGAGCCATCATTGTGTGTGATGAAAGAGTCCCAAGGTTCATCTAAGGATGAAGAGGTTACAGAAGAAGAGATAGTTAAAGTCCTTACAAAACCACTGAAAAACGTTGAAGAAGGTACAGAAGTACCGGGTGTCCAGGTGACATCGATTGTAGGGAGTACACATTGGTCTGACGAAACAGATCGTACTAATGAATATGGTGAGTCACGAAGAAGTGATATAGCCCCTCACACTCAAAGTTCCATCGAGGAAAAGACAGTAGCTGTGGGAGAGGAAGAAGCACCTCGCAGAAGCATAACTGCACAGAAAGTTATAGGAGGCTGCGATGAAATTATAGATGAAATGAAAGATGCGATGTCTCAAAGAGAGGAAGATAAAGAATGTAGTATAAAGGAAGTTTGTGATGGTATGCCGAAACGCAGGGAGAAGTTAAGGAGTCATTCTCAGCAGTATTGCTGGGACAGTGAGAATTTATTGCGTTTAGGATTAAAAGATGAGAACAAGGGGAGAGCAAAGTTCACTGAACTGTTTAGAAGAGTGGCAAAGTCATTGTGCCAGAATACTCTGATAAAGGGAGAGGAGATGAGACGCCGAGACTGCCATAGAGAAATGGTACAGTCGGTTAATGATACTAAGTGGCACAATGAAAGGTTTGAAAATGAGTTCTTAAGAGAAGACATCGACAGCTTGGAAAATGTTTGGATAATAAAGGAAGATATGTGCGGAGAGAATGAGAAAGCATACTTCAGGACGATTAAAGAAGGAATGTCAGGAAAGGAGGGAAAGTGTAAAACTGATTGTAAAAGTGGGAAATGTGGTGATGATAAGAGAACAAACGTAAAGAGTTGTCATATGCTGAAACTATTGTTTGTAAGGAAGATGATAGGAGTTAGCAGGAAGGGCGAAAAGTGTCGGAAGAGGCACAGAAAGACAAAGAAATGTGTGATATTATGGAGGAAGTTGGAGAGAAAAGGAGATGACGAAGAAAGAAGAGGATGTAGGTCTGGAGGAAAGGGTGTAAAGAGAACACTGATGATTGTGTACAGAAGTGAAACGCCGATAACTGTGGTCATAACGAAAATAATGGACGAAAGAAATGAGGCTGACTATTTTGTCAAGAGTAGGTTCAAATGTGCTGTGACCCGGCGTGAACACCCGAATACTCTTGAGACTGTTCTTCAAAGATTCAGGTTTGTCCTAATCCCCATTAGTGGGCGAGACAACGTCATCGCTGACTATCTAAGCAGATCGTATGCCGATGATACATTGGGTTCGCCTTCAGAAGCCTCTACAGAAGAAGGAGCGCAATGATAAATGAAACCAATGTTTTATCATCATGTAAATAAAGCAAAATGTACCAATTTGCTTCATGTTGGGTGGGCCAAAGATGTAATGCAGTGATACATGATGTATATAAATTGTTTTCATTTATTTGTATTAAAATAGAGGTCAAGTATTGCTATTGCAATATTATTTATTTTCTTTTGTTTATATATCTAATGTATGCTGCAAAGGCCCGATCAAACTGCTGTAAATAATGTTTATATTATAAGGTGAAACAACAGCCAATGAGAACTCATCTTTTAAGACTTACTTTTAAAAAATGAATTATCATTGGTCGATTGTCAATAAAGCTTTATTAATATTATTATTATTATTATTATTATTATTATTATTATTATTATTATTATTATTATTATTATTATTATTATTATTATTATTATTATTATTATTATTATTATTAATAGAATTTATTATTATTATTGTGGTTATTATTATTACTATTATTATTTTATTGAATAAATGCATTTTTGTTGAAGGTGAGGAAGCTCATAATCTTCGATTTTCATTAGCTTCTTTATTCTGATCGGAATCAAAGATTGTTATTCCTCGAGGAATAGTATGATTTTACAAGGAATACCAATCTCGGCTTCCTTTCAGATGTCTTGTATATATTTGTTTTACTAAATTAAATAATAAATGTATACATTATTTTATTTGCTGTTTTAAGGATTGTGATTCGTTGAAGAGGTGTAATCTATATTACGGAAATTCATATAAATAGTAAAAACAAGAATAATTTTGATCTTTCCGCTTTTCATTGTTGTTAGCTTAAGTTGTATATAGTTGGTACCTACGAATGCATTGTATCTCTCGATCAATTTTATTATATGGTAAATTGTGTATTCTCGTAAGCAAGGAATGCTTTATTGGTGTTTTATTACAAAAGTAAATGTAGTGTTTGTTTTAAATTTAATGTGGTGATACAATTTCGATGTGTAAAATATTGCCGTTTTATTTATTGTAAAGGTTAAGGTGATTAAGTTTATATTCTTAAAGCAATTGTAAGTAGATTGTATTTTATATGTGCATTAGTATATCAAAGTGTCGTCTGCAGATAATGCATTGGTAAAGAGTATTGCATTCGGATTGTTGCTAGATGTTACTGGCAGGTAAGCTTGTATCTATGGTACTTTATTTTATGAAGATTCGCGATTAATATATTTTGGTGACAAATACAAAACATTTGTAAGATTAATATTTGTTTGTTAACATATGGTTAAAGTTCGTATTCACAATTTTTGTTTGCAAAGAAAGAATTATTTAATTACTAATAGGCAACTTTTTTGCATCAGAGAAACTGTTATAGTAAGAAGTCAGCTGATCCTGTATTATTTGTTCACACAAACGAATCGATGTTTTATGTAAATTTCAAATCCGATTAATTTTCAAGTAAAGATTTAAGATCACCTATCAAATCAATCAGTCTATATATTTTTGTTAATATATTATATTTATTTATACACATTTTTGAACATAAATATTTATATATTTTATATACATATTTATGGGCGAGGATCTGTATAAATTTAAAGTTAGAATATTTTGTTATTGTTTAACAGTTGTTTGCATATACACATTGATGCACATATAAATGTACATATCGCATGTATATATATATATATATATATGGTCGTTGATCTGTATTGCAAAGGATATATTTCAAGCATAAAATATAATTGATATTTGGTACTGAAGTTCTATACATTCAGTGCGCATGTACGTGGATACCTGCGGACATCTAACTGCATGTTCATGGATGTATAAAACTTAGTTTTGTAAAAGCAGTACATATTCATTTTTTTTTATTAAAGTATTTTTTTAAAATTTATTCCAGTAGTTTTCTTGAGTGTTTCCAAAGATAATTTATTTTCTTATTTATTCAAATATTCAGATAGTTATTATTTTAGGTCTTAAAGACATTGATTTCATGGTCAAAACATTGATCATAAAACAGGTAAATTCATTGATAACGAGTATTATTAACTGGACGGTTTTCATATAAAGCAACGAACCCGTTCAAACCGTTGTTTCACTTGAAGGATCTTCAGGGAGATACGTTGGTGTGTTTTGAGTTTAAAATTGCACTGTAGTATTGCACAGGCCGGTAACTCATTCAACAGGAGGTCTAGATACTGTTACAATATAGGTTTGAGAATCTTGGAAAGTGGTAGTTGGTTGTATTGTCACGGGGGCCTGGCCAAGGAATTGTTTATCTGCTTGAAGAGTAAGTTTATGACATATAATTTAATATCTTTTCAACCAATCCATTACATTTATAAGCACACTTATATATATATATATATATATATATATATATATATATAAGTAGATATATATATATATATATATATATATATATATATATATATAATTCTTTCTTATTTCTTAGTTTCCAGCATTGGCATGCGTCCGTATTACGAGGCAAGGAATCGCCACTGATGTTATGAGTATAGCATATATATACATATATATATATATATATATATATATATATAAAATAAAATTAAATATAATATCCATGTAATTCATTTTATAGAAAAAGACGTTTTTAGGAAATCCAGTTCTTTTGAGAGATTAAAATAAGAAGAAGAAATCTTTTTTGTTCTATCAAACAACGTTTTTATCAAATTAACTTTATAAATATGAGAAATAAAAGAATCATATTTAATGGTCAAACCGGTAAATGTCTTCTTCCTATTAACACTGGTCTGAAATTTATTATTTTCTTTATACATTTTAACGTCCAGAAATGCCAGGGGGAGAATTACTTTCTTCACCCTGAAACATGAATTTAATATTAGGGTGTTTGGAGCTAAAATAATGCAGAAACTTTTCAATGAGTTCTTCAGATCTAAAGAGTAAAAGAGAATCATCAATATATTTCCTTGGGCAACTATGAAGCCAGAGAGATTCAAAATGTCACAAAAATATATTACTAAGTGTAGGACCTAATGGACTACCCATAGCAAAATTTTTCATCAAATAGAAACATTATATCTTTATTAGCTGTATAGTATAATTCTTTAAAACTAAATATGTCCAAACCATTGACCGTTTCTGTATTAGAGAATAAGGAATAGCAATGCCCAAAGAGGCACATTCGTAAATAAGTTTTGGACATAAAAACTCGCCATAACATATTTATCAGCATTGGAAAATTTTAAGATCTTTGAAACAAAAGAGAATGTATCCGTAATCGGTTAATCGTTTTTAATAATTTTTCTAGAATCGGGATGAAAAGTTTCGCTATATTATAGTTAATCGTGCCAATAGCAGATAAAATTGGACGAATGGGTAAACCAGGTTTATATGTACTCAGTACTTTAGAAAGGTCATAAAAAATCTCTGGTTTGGCATCCGACGAGTAAAGTGAATTTTAAGCACCAAGGTTAATCATATATTTTTTAATTTTTTAGTAATCTTTTGAGTTTATCTTCAATATATATATATATATATATATATATATATATATATATATATAACATATCGCAGAAGAAGAGTATATATATATATATATATATATATATATATATATATATATATATATATATATATATATATATATATATATATATATATATATATATATATATATATATTTAAGACAGTTGTTAGATATGATAATGGATTTTGTAGTATCAGAAAGTTGATGCATCTTATTAATATAGTTAATTCTATCCATAATAACAATACCAACTCCTTTATCAGGTCTAGTTATAAATAAATCTTTATTAGACGAAATTTCCTTCAAATTTTTTAAATTCTTTTCGATGTAAACTGCATCAATTTATTAGGGTTGAAATTTTGAAAAGTTCCAAAAAGCTGAGTTGAAATGCGACGTTCCATTTGTCTGAGAAATTTTATATGGAGAAATTTCAAATTGTCTTAACAACTTTTTGGCAATTGTAGAAGAAATTTAACAAATTTAGTCAGGAAGATATCAATCTTAAAAATTCGACCCTTTAGCAATGGAATTTCTCATACTTGTGGTCAAATAAAGGGAAGTAAATTGTAGATTACTTTATCTGATTAAGAGTATTACAGTTAGACTGTAAACCAAGAAAGAGTAAGCCAATTATACTTCTTTCGTGTTTCTGATCTTTAGATTTTATACTATTTTATGTTATTTGATATTATAAAAGAATACGGCCAAGATGAATGAAGGTAAATCCTGATAGATTTTCCTTTAATTAGTAACATTATTTTTATTAACATTATTCTCTTTATTTTTAATTTCCTTATTTAAGAAGAATATTTTCGTATTTTTTTATAGGCAGCAGAACTGTACTTTTTATTCCAAAGCTTGAAAGATATAAATTTATTCAGAGATTGCACTAAAAAGGTCTAAATGAAAGAAATCAACTGGATTTTTTTACTTGATTTTTTTTATAAAAATAATCATGATTTTTTTTTTTATATTTTTGTTTTTTATATATTTTTTAAATTTTTTGTATATTTAAGTGATTTAACTTCAATAGAAATAAAAAATTAAAATAAAAATATTATAGCAAGGTTACTTTTTAAATTTCTACACTATTGTCAACAAAGGATCATGGTTTTCAAACAGGTTTCTATTATTTCTGATGTAATATATTATTGCAAATAATATCAGGTGTTACTATTAAGTATTAATCGACCCCTTATTCACCATTAAAATTATCTGATTCTCAATATCGATAATTTTTTATATATATTATAAAGTTTTTAATATATTTTTTTTTTTAATTTTCAACAAACTATTTTCATTATATCCCTTAAGTGTAACACTCTTAAGTGTTGCTGTTTCATTGTGTCATAGACTATAGGCCCTATTTAATATTTTGATTTATATAGATTGAACAAATCACTTCAAAAATAATACTATATCGAAACTTAAAAAATTTTGTTTGCAATTTAATTTGTGACGTCACGAATCTGAAAAAATCAAAAAATTGATTTTTTCTAAAAAAAATCACCAACCCTGTTTATATGTTTAGCAGAAATTTGTTAAAGTACAAAAGACCTTAAAATTAAAATTAGAATCTTCATTCCATTTCGTCATTTGTCCTGATACTCTGTAAGAATGTTTTACACAGTTTTGTATCAATTTTTGGCAATGCGGATCACGGCTGCCAACCCAGTTTACTTTGTTTACAAACAATAGGAATCAGCTGTTGTGTATAAACATAAATAAAAAAATAACAAATAGTTTTTATATTAAAAATAATTGATCAACTATTTGGTATGGAGTTTAGGCATTTAAAGCTGATTTTATTGAATGAAACATCATCAGGTGTCACAAATTTAAACGGACCTACCAATGTAGTTAAATATCATTTAATTCTTTACGAATATATCAAACATAGAAAGTAAGTGTATGAATACCAAAACAAATATATTATAATAACTTATTATTATTAGTTATTACCCATTATTTCACTCTGCATTGTAAAAAAAAAAAAAAAAAAATAGAAATTAAAGTAAATCCCGCCTGCTTTCTGTCGACATTTTATTCTGTTTGTTATTTCTAAGTATCGTTCTAAATTAGGCAAGGTTGTGAAATAGCAACTTATAGGAATTAAGAAAATTTCTTACTTTTGTGAGCATTTCTTATAAATTTAGGAAACACTTTATTAATTTTGCACGTTTTTAGAAATGAAAGATGAAGATTTAATTTCGTCAATTTGATCAAGTCTTTCTCTAATTTTCGAAATAACATTAATGTAGGTCGTCCATAATTATTAAGCAAAACAGTTGATATAGTACCTTTTTTCTTAAGGCGGAATTTTATAACAGCTAAAAGGACCAAAACAAACTTAAACATTATTATAAACTAGTCGGTAATAAATATTTCTTTTCAAATGTTTAAATATGTTTTGGTTATTCTTGCTATTATATATATATATATATATATATATATATATATATAGCCGTGTCCAAAAGTATATATATATATATATAGGGATGAGCAAGCACCCTATATAAGAGGATTGTAATTTAGAACCATATTTGAAATGATATTTTTATTCAACATAGAAGAGATATTCAATAAAAGTAATGAAATAAAAGTCCCTTCTGTTGAGATATTCTCTTCTTAGGCGAATTGGTAGTCACAGCCCTTTTCCAGCGCGTTTTCCACCCTATTTTTGAAGTAGAGATTCGTGCTTGTGATTGAAGCTGGAGCCGCAGCCTTTCCTTGAAATTCTACTCTCTTGCTGGGAGTGATTTCTGGAGAGAGTATCTTGAGGGGATTTTCTTCTGATTCTTAATAATTTGATTTGACTGACTTTATCTGACTGACTAGTAAGGATTGAGCTTATATTATTATTTTCACTTTGACTTATGCTAAAATTTTGCTCGCGCAAATGTTAGCATAAGTACGAACATAAATTAAAATTCTTACAAAGTTATATATTTACATATATATACATATATATATATAAAATAAGAGTAGTTATATATATATATATATATATATATGTATATATATATATATATATATATATATATATATATATATATTATATATATATATATTATTATATATATATATATATATACAGTGGCGCATCCAGGGGGCCATTCTCACCCGAAATTTTTAGACACCAAAAATTTTTAAGTATCATATCCCTTAATAATATAAAGTAAGAGGTTATCAATTAATTTATAGTAATTCGTGGCCGCGTTGTCAGAACAAACTGTAATGTAAGTCCTTTGGGAAGTTTTTTTACAGGAGAAAGAGAAAACGTAATACTCTACTCATATATATATATATATATATATATATATATATATATATATATATATATATATATATATATATATTGCTGTTGTTTTACACCCAGAAATTTGTATACATATATATATATCCACCAATTTTCTCTTACGTATCTCTAGCAGCTAAAGAAGTATATGATATATGATATATTAGTTATATATATATATATATATATATATATATATTATACATATATATTACATATTATTATTGCTAGTTGATACGGTATATTAAGATATATTGGTTATTATTATTATTATATATATATATATTACATATTATTATTATTATTATTAATATATATATATATTATTACATTATTATTATACATATTATTATATTATAATTATTAATTATATATAATATTATTACATATTGTTATATATATATATATACATATATATATATAAGATAGAAAGAAAGAAGAATATATATTGTATTATTGTTATTATTATTATTGGCTGCTGTTATTATTATATTATTATTATTATTACATACATATTATATATATATATATATATATATATATATATATATATATATATATATATATATATATATATATATATATATATATATATATATAGACAGAGAGAGAGAGTATTAATTCTCTCTCTCTCTCTCTCTCTCTCTCTCTCTCTCTCTCTCTCTCTCTCTCTCTCTCTCTCTCTCTCTCTCCTCGGCATTACTTACTAATGAGATAACATTGTTTTAAGGGTATAATATCAAGTTGCTAGTGAATAGTTATAGTTTTGCACTTTGTGTTTAACATTTTTTGTTCTTGTTGTTGTTCAACTTAAAAAATAAAAAAAAATATGAAAAGAAGAACAGATATTAGAGACTTTTTCGACAAAAAAGTAAGCACTATGTTAATAAAGATTCCTGTTATTGAAAGAGTGAGGTTCTTGGACTCGAAGAATCAGTTTCTCCTGGAACTTCTGTAACTACCATAGCAGCTGAAAATCTCAAGTAGATGGTGATGTTTTTCCTTCACAAGCGTCTATAAGTCAGGCGCAATCAAGGAATACAGAAAGGATTGTTCATCCCAACGATATTGGCAATTTCATAGGTACGGTATTTAGCAATAAGGAAAATGTGAAAATATTAAAATATATCTGGAAACCAGATTCAAAATATATTTCCTGCTTAGGAAGGCAAAGGTCGGGAAGGGTATGATATTAAGTGGCTAGCTTGGTTAGCTTACTCTGATAAAAACGTTGGGGTTTATTGCTCAAATTGTGTATTGTTTTTGGAAACAAAAGAAGAAGGTAAAGGAAAATACCAGGAATTGGGTGTTTTTGTCTTGAGACCGTATTCAAACTTAAAGAAAGCCATTGAATCTTTCAAAAAACACGAGGCAACTAAATATCACAAAGAATCGGTAGAAAAGAGATTTGCTGTAGAAAAGCAGGTTCAAGGAAAAATCGAGAGCATCGACAAACAGATTGACAGTCAGAAGAAAAGGGAGGCCGAAGACAGTAGAAAGCGGCTAATTCCAATTGTTGAAACAATTCGATTCTGTGGTAAGCAAAATATATCGTTACATGGACATCATTACTCAGGTCGAATCGAACTCTCTTGGCCTGTGGGAAACGATGGCAATTTTCAGAGTCTTTTAAGATATCGTGCTAATGCTGGAGACCATGTTCTTTCAGAACATTTAAAAACTAGTGCTAGAAATTCCATTTTCTCTGATGGCTTCAAGTTTAGTTTTAACTACTGTAGATTCACTTCATGATATGTCCCAGAAGGAACAATTTTCTTTGTGTGTGCGTTACGTTGACATTGATACTCTTACCGTCAAAGAAGATTTTTTTTTGTGTTTCGTCTCAGTAAATGATTTGACGGGAATAAGTCTTGCAAAATTAATTGAAGAAAAAGTAACTGAACTTGGTTTGGATATAAATAATCTAAGAGGACAGGGGTATGACGGTGCAGCAGCAATGAGTGGTCTAGGATGTTCAGAGAGTGATAAAGGAAAAATGTCACAAAGCTATTTATACTCACTGCTTTTTGCATTGCTTAAATTTATGCCTCACAGACGCTTCTAACTAAAGTTCAAAATATTCGAAGTGCAATTGGAATAATATCAGAATGTTGTACATTTTTTCTTGTAAGTGCTAAGAGGACAAAAGTTCTTGAAGAAAAAATAGAACTTATTCCTAAGAGTAGCAAGAAGAGATTAAAAAAGTTTGCGAAACTCGCTGGTGCCAACGGCATGAATCGGTTTTATTATTTTTAAAGAGATGCTAAGCTCGATAATAGCAGCTTTAGAACAAATAAAATGTGAAATTGGAGATCAGTCAAAAAAAGCTACCTTAATTCTAAACAATGTTTATAGTGCTTCTTTTCTGGTTTCTCTTTTTGTTTTAAACAGACTATTAAGTTTAACATACAATCTTTCAAAACGATTGCAGACACACGTTATTGATTTGGTTGTGAGTGCATATAATGAAGTGAATCTAGTTAAAACTAAACTTGAAGCCATCAGAGAAAATGCAACATTAGAATTTCAGTAGATTTTTGAGGAATGTGCAAGCGCACCTGAATCTGAGCTGGGTATTGAAATTGTTATACCAAGAATTAGCAAATTCAAAAAATACAGACCCAACAATTTTACTTCCGACCCACAGACTTATTATCGCACATCCATTTTTATATAATTTTAGGATGATTTCTAGAATATTACTAGCATTAGGAAAGAGGTTTTTAAATCATAAAGAAATTATATCTTCCTTGAAATTTGTCATACCGAACAGGTGTAATGTGCCATATGAGAAAATAAAAGATGTAACATTTTACAAGGAAGATCTCGAAAGCCCAATTGAGGATTTATTAAAAGCAGAATGGGATTTATGGAAGTTAAAATGGCATCACAGCGCAGATCGTCCAAAAACAGCAATAGAATAACTACTTTCTTGTTCGCAGTCACAATTTCCAAATATTTACATCTTGTTCCAAATACTGGCAATTTTCCCCGTGTCTACTGCTTCAGTAGAAAGAAGATTTTCAATATTATAACTTCGGAAAACCTACTTGATAAATACTATTGGAGATGAAACACCACTTACTTTGCCCTCCCCACATACATCAACGAAATATTGACATAAAAACTGAAGATGTTATCTCGGACTTGCCTACTCATGCCCGGCCATTAAAGTTAACATCAGGCAAGATGATCTTAGCAATTTATATAAATTATTCCACCTTTGCAGAAAGGTCCAATATTTTTGTCCTTCACCTTTATACATATTATTATTACATATTACATAGCTGTTATATTATGAAGAAAGAGCATGTTATTGTTGTTGTTAGGTTATTATTACATACAAGGATATATATATTGTTATTGGGTAAATTCACCTATTCCTATTATTATTCATCATTAATATTAATGCCATAAGTAAATTATAGAGTCAACAATTATTCTACATTCACTTGTATATATATATATATATATAAACAAATATTATTATTATTACTGTATATTATTACATATTATTATAGTTATAATATAATTAATTAAGCATATTACAGCATACAAGGCTATTATTATATATATATATATATAGTATATATATATATATATATATATATATATATATATATATATTGTATGTATGATATATGTATGACCCATAGATATATCTACCATTTTGACATGGGTTGAGTGTTGTGCTTAGTGTTTGTTTCTTTATTTATTTATTTATTTTATCCCTTATTAGGGTGTGTATATATTAATTGATTCCTTGTTTTAATTATTTTAACAATTATAGTGATGAAACAGCTGTAGTTTTATTAAAATGAGTAATTTTTTTAAACTTTTGAGGTTATGGTAGCTAGTTTTTAGGATTGCCTTATACAATATATAGTTAAATTTATAGTTAAATTAATGCAACGTCACTTTGTCTCTTTATTCTTCTTCTTCTTTTTAGACAAATTTTGTTTATCTCTTTAAAAAACAAACAAACAAACAAACAAACTGGGTTTAAAGGTTTCGTTTAATTGCTCTGATAATTCGTTATTTTAGTTTATTTTTTATTACTTGTGTGTGAGTTTGTGTTAGAGGGTGTTGTGCTCGCGAACGAAGAGGCCACGAGGTCGGGGTCGGGGTCGGGGTCGGGGCAGGAGGAGTGGGCTTTCTAATATCCGTGGTCTTCGTGTTAATCTCGAATCTGTTGAACACCACTTTTCTATCTCTCATTCTAATATTTTACTTCTGTCTGAGACTCAACTCAACTCAACCTTCTCTAGTAACCTAAATGTCTCTAACCAAAACTTATTTTTGCAATTTTCCTCTGAATGGTGTGGTCTGCGCCTATATAAACATAAACGCTACTGTAACACGTCACGAAAATCTGTCTTCCTACTACTACCATTTTCCGATTCTTTTTGAATATCTTACCTCTCTCGCAGCTTACATTTCCTTATCTAAATGCTGAGGCTCTCTATTTAGGAGATTTCACCTTACATCACATTGAGTGGTTGAGTTCCTCTCATACAGATACAGGTGGGAAAGAGAGGATACAAATCATTCAGTGATTCTTTAACGATCTGGTGCACAGTCTGTTAGGGCAGTCTCAAATACATATTCCAGATCGCCCAACTAAATCTTTTATATAGACTTGACATATGCTTCAGTACTTTTGGATTTCAGTATAATTACACCATTTACCTTCAATTTGAGCACATTTACCAGCACACGGTGTAGATCTTATGTATAACACTTCTTCTAGCAACCCACCATGCCCTGTAAACGAACTTCTTTTGGTATTTTAATCGGACTAATTGGGGAATATGTTTTCTAACTACGCTTTTGGAATGAATCCTTGTTTTGAATTGGAGGACTCCTCGGTGTTCAAGGAGTAAGGGTCAGGATCACCGATGGAATGAGCAGGTTCATTCCATCTTCAAATAAATCCTTTTCTCCCCAGAATCTATGGCCTGATGGCGCCATTCTCGATTCATGGTCTGAGAAGACACAGCATTGGCTTCCAAAGCACCTTGCCTTCTTAACACTCTTACTAATTTTCATTCTGCACGAAATCTTTGCAGGATATTATTCGACAGGCTAAGCGGGCTTTCACCGAAAGGAAGTGCCCTGACCTTCTTGGTTCTCCTGCTGATAAAAATTTCTGACCCTCTTGCCAAAAACATTCCTAATAACTCTAAATTTGTCTTTCCTCCTTATTCGCACTTACTGCTAACACTCTTCTGAAGAGACCACTCTCTGGCCTCCTTTTTTTCATCTAATTCCAACTGCAAATTTGACACCCTTCCTCCTACTCCCTTCTCCTCTCAAGTTTTCTATGTCTCTACCAGCATAACCCATGATCGAGCGTACAGAACCTTTGAGTTCTCTATGAATTGTCAAAGGGGCCAGTGCCCGTTTATTACTCCCCGTTTTGAGTGGAGTGCCAGCTGCGCATGTTCTTTCGTCCAACTCAATAATCTTTATGTCTTATTAATACTTTTCTCCTAAGCGCTGGAATCTCACATGTTCAGCCGGTCCGCAAAAAGGATCGCCGCCACTCGATCCTTCTAACTATCGCCTTATAGTTCTCACTTGCATTCTGCACAAAAACTTGAGACCTCGCATTAACTCATTTCTGGATCATCTGCAATCTCATTCCCTTCTTTCAGATCATCAGTATGATTTTCTCGTTCAACTCTAATAATCTTTATGTCTTATTATTAATACTTTTCCTTAGCGCTGGAATCTCGCATATGTTCAGCCGGTCCGCAAAAAGGATTGTCACTCTGATCCCTAACTATCGCTCTTATAGTTCTCACTTCAGATTCTTATAAAATCTTGAGACTCGCATTAACTCTCATTTCTTGGATCACTCTGCGAATCTCATTCCTTCTTTCAGATCATCAGTATGATTTTCTACGCTGGAGGTCAACTGGTGGACATATTTTTCCTACTTCTACTAATCGAGTAGTCCTGGCCCTTAGGGACTATGGGGAGTCTTGTGTGGTGGAGCTTGATATATCCAACAAATTGTACAACTGTACAACTGCCGTTATGACATCTGCTGAAGCAGAACTCTTAGCTCAAACTTTCATCTTTTAAATTTATAAATAGTGGTATTTTTAATAATTTTAGATCTTTTTCTGCACCCTTCACTTCCTCCACTCCCTACATGCAGACGACTCCACCCTTCATTACCCTTTCTTTTGAAAGACGTCCCTCCCAACAGTCTTTACTCTTGCGTGATGGAAGGAGGTAACAGCAATTAAAGCTCTGACCTTTGCAGAAAGGTCGAGTCTAAGGATTCTCGTCTTATTAACTCTAATCCTCGCGATAACTTTCTTCAGTCTCTTTCTATCCGTCGAATTGTTCCTTCGCTTTATACAACGGATATTATTCTTCTGAACTCTTCAGTCGAATACCTCCTCCATTGAGAGAGGTTCGTGTGAACACGCCTTTCTACACAGTCTTATCCTTTCTCTGTTCAACCCCCTTTGACCCCAGACTTAACCACTATGTTCATTATTACATGCTACCCAACAAAGTCTATATTCTTGATCCATTTCCCAACCACTTTGACTTGCATGACTAAACGCCGTGTATCGAAGTGTCGGCCTTTTAAATTGGCTTTCTGGCTTGGGAACTTGACTCAACTTTGTTGCAATTGGTAGTAATCCGGTCTTTGCCCACCCGAATATATATATATATAATATATATATATATATATATATATATTGGTATATATATATATATATATTATTGGTTATTGTTGTTATATATATATATCAGTTAGTATATATATATATATATATATATATATATACCATATATATATATATATATTATATATATTAAGGTTGGTTAAGTTATTACTATATATATATATATATATAAGTATATATTTATATAGAGAGTAGAGTATATATATATATGAGTATATATATATAGACTATTGCTCTTCACCGGGGGTCGTGACCCACAAGGGGGGCCTGGGAGCGGATATACGGAGGTCAGTGGTGTAGAGTCACAAAAATAAAATATTTAATGTACGAAAACAGCTTTTATTAATGAATTATAATCAAGCGTTCATAGTGGGATTGCTAACGACGATAAGAATATTCTTAAAGAATAATGAATATGAATAATGGATCAAAAACATCTTTTATTAAGGAATTATATATATATATATATATTATATATATATATATTATATTATTATTATATATATTATTATACATATATATATTATATTATATATTATATTATTGCTACATATATATATATATATACATGTTTATATATATATATATATATACGGTTCATTTATAGATATACGTATTATATATACATAAGATATGTGCGATTTATATACAGATATTGGTATATATATATATATATATATATATATATATATATACATATCAGGGGCGTACAGGGGGCTGAGGGCTGTAGCCTCCGAAATTATTGACTGCAATTTTTTCAGCAGAAAACAAACTACAAATATATATATATATATAGTTATTATATTGGTTGGTTATTAGTTAAGGTTATTACTAAAGAAGTATATATAGCAGTTGTTGTTGGTTATTACATATATACATGTATATATATATTCAAGTCTATAGATAAGATGTATAAAATATAGGTCCATAAATAAACCAATGTGAAGTTTTTATTCAGAAAAATCGAAAGAATCGTGAGGGAATGTGAATAGAAATATTTAGAAAAATGTGATGAAAAATAAGCAATGATGGGGCAATAATTGAAACCATACGTTTATGTGGCCAGCAAGGTCTTGCATTATGGGGCTCAATGACCCTGGACGTATTGAATTATCAACTCCAGCTGAAAATGACGGAAATTTTAGAAGTCTTCTTAGGTTTCGAGCAAATGGAGGTGACCAGGTTTTTGAAGAACCACTTACTTCTATCGTCCAAAATTCAATGTATACGTGTCCGATGATACAGAATGAAATCCTACAGTCATTTAGTCAGCTTTATACAAAGGAAAATAGTTTAAGCATTTAATAGAAAACAAATTTTTTCAAAGTATTAGCTTGATGAACAACGGAGGCTTCCCAAACAGAACAGCTGTTTCTGTAAAAATGTTATCAGGCATGGAGGGCATACTTTACTTTGAAGAGAGGATTTTTTATTTTATCTGGTTTATGATATCTCTAGGGAAAGCATTTGGCAAACACTAAGAATCAAACATCTGAAGTTGAACCTTCAGAAATTTAAGAGGCCATGATTTTAAAGGAGCCTTCCATGAGGCGAATTCCGAAGAGTGCAATCTGTCATTCGGAATGAGTATTCTAAAGCTCTATACACACATTGTGCAGCACATTGTTTAAATCTATGTCTCTCAGACTCTTCTAAAATTCAGGCAATTCGAAACGTCTTAGGATTGATTCATCTCTGAATATGCACTTTTTTCGATCGAGTCCGAAGCGCACAAAACTTCTGGAAGATAAAATAAAAGAGTTTTCAAGTAACCAAAATAACAAGAGGAAAGATGCGCGAGACCAGATGGTGTGAACGGCATGAAGTGGATTTTTAAAAAGAGACTATTGAGCCATTTTAGTGTCATTGAGGAATAGCGAATGGCCTGATGAATTACCAAAGAGTGTCTACTGTTGTTAGATCTAATCAGGTAATTTGAATTTTATAATAACATTATACGTTTTAAGTAAATTTTTTGGAATACACCTTGTCAAAATAGTTACAGAGTGTCCATTTAGACATTGTCAGAGCAATAAACTTAGTAAAAAACATTATTCAACTTCTCGAAAAAGATAGACAAAATACAGAGTTTAAAACCATATTTACATAAGCTAAAAATGTATGCGATAGCTTAGGTATTGAAATAACAATTCCAAAAGAACTACGAAGTTCCAGAAACATCGTTGCAATTTTATTCCGCTTATTGATGATCTGATTTCTTCGATTGATTGATTCTCTCGCATGAAACCACTATCATTTCACTTCAGTAAATTTTACCAGAAAAGTGCAATGTACATCTTATTGAAAAAAGCATCCTCTTTTATAAAAACGACCTTCCAGACCCTCAATGAGGATACACTAGAAGGAGATGGTTTATCTGGCAGCGTAAAATGTCTAAAAACAAAAACAAAACTGCATCGGTGCTTTTGGGCTATGTGACAAGAGGAGGTTTCTAACATTGCTACTCTGAATATCTTAGCAGTACTGCCTGTATCCACCGCAACAGTAGGAAAAAAACCTTTTCGACATTAAGGCGTCTGGAAACGTATTTACGGAATAGTGTTGAAGATGATCGCATTACAGGTCTTGCTTTTACTGTCAATTCATCGAGATCTCAGCGCACAGAAGTCAGCAATGAAAATATTTTTAATCACCTCAGTCAAAAAGCAAGGAAACTGAAATTGACTTTATAAAACGATGGTAAGTTCTTATATAACTCTTACGATATATATGAGCATAGTGGCTGGCTGGTTGCTGCGCTGGCTGCTGGTTGGCTGGCTGGTTAAGGCTACAAGGTTGCTGGTTGTTTGTTAGCTGGCAGTTGTTACATACTATTGCTAAGGTTGGCTACATATTGGCGCTGTTGTTATTGATATATACATATCTTCTTCCTTTCCTCCAGCAGCGACTCTTCATCCTGCCTCTGGGCCCACGTGCCATCCTCTTCTCCACATCCCCTCCCTGCACTATTATTCCTCTTCTTCAGGCACTCTCATTTTTTGGAAGCTGGACATCTTTCCAGAGGAAATCCTCCACTGAACTCGGCCCATCTCTTTCTTAGTTCTCCTTTGGCCTTTATGTCTCTGGAAAGTCCATATTCCCATCTTTTGGTAATTTTCTCCCCAGCTCATCCTCTCCAGTGATGTCCCCACCCGATCTCACCTCCCACATCCATCTTGTTCATCTTCTCTTCACCCTATATTTCTTATTTTGTCTCTCTCCTACCCTTCCAATCATAAAGTTCACTACCTCATCTCCACCAGTTTCTGTAGCCTCTACTCTCCTATCTTTCCTCGTTGCTGTCCATGTTTCCGCTCCGTCCAACAGTGTCGAAACAGTATACTGTTAAAAATCATTCTTTTAACTTTTATTCCTGACGTTTATCTTTCATTATGGGGTATACCACTTTCATAACTAATCCATACTTTTCCATTCTTCGCGTAATCTCTCCTCCACTTCCTCCCCTTTCTGTTAAAACATCCTCCGAGATAATTGCAGGTATTTACCGCTTTCACCTCATCCTCTCTCACCATCATCTCATCCCCTCCTCATTTCCTCCCGTTACTGTTAATATCTCTGTCTTCTGTACTGTTCATCTTCATCCATGCTTCTCCAACTCCTCCGCAAACAACTTACCACCTTCCTTGAATCGTTTCTGTTTCTCTTGCTCTAAATGTTAGATTGCCGGTGATGGCGCTATTATGTCCCTTCAAATTCCTCCCCAGTCCTCTTCACTCCTCTCATCACCACGCTCAAATATATTACAAACTAGCAGTGGCGAGGCAAAACCCTCCCTGTTGCTACTTTGCTTTACCTCTAAACCATCATTTCTCTCCGTTCTCGCACTCAGCTCTAACATTACAACTGCATTTTTCATACATACTTTATTGCCTTCTTTAATCTACCCTTCACACCATAATTCCTCTCCATAGCTCTCCAGAGCTTTTTCTTTGGCACCGAATCAAATGCCTTTTGCAGATCGATGAAAGCTACAAAGAATCTATTGCCATATTCCAGCATCTTCTCCGAGACCATTCTCAGTGTGAATAAGAGGTTCGTCGTTCCTCGTCCTCTTCTATACCAGTGCTGGTTTTCTCCGAGTCTACAAACTCTAGGTCCTGGGAAAGAAAGCCAGAGAACAAAAACAAACAATAATAAATAAACACAATAAAACTCAGGAAAAAATCAAACGCAAAACAACACAAACACAAAATTTATTAAAAATAATCACCACGGCAAGGTGAACCGCTAGTGTAAGCACCCGTAGCCGATACCGTAACCGATTCGAAAATATACCACCACCACTACAAGGTAAATGGTAACCGCAACCCCGTACCAAAATCGCAATCCCTGCACCTTTAATCCAATATTATTGGTAATCGATGAACACCCGCGCGAATGTCATCGATATACCAAAACCTTAAATCTAAATCTATAATATAAAAATATGCAGTCCGAATACTAAAAAAAGAAATACTTCGTAGTTCTCCCAAGGTACTCCTTCTTAATTCTCCAAAGTCTATCTTTATTAGTCCTTTAATTTTCTATTTCGCTTTCAACAAGTTTCCTCACAGTTCTCTAATCTCTCTCCACTGATACTCCTCCTTAAGTCAATCAAGTTTCCTCCTACAATTATCCTCACAGTTTTCAAACGATACTCCTTCTAAATTCTCCTCTCTACACAATTCTACACTCCTCAAATCCTCCTTAGATTTCCTTTCTATCTTTACTTCTATTTTACTCCTTTACCAGTAATTCTAACGCGCTCTATTCTACTTTAAGCTTTTTCTTCCCTAGTTACAAAAAAAAATATTCAAATTATCTTTTCTTTCCCCTTTTATATCAATTCTGTATTATTCCAGAAGATTTGAAAGTCGGCAAGACAAGCTCCAAAAAAAAACTGCGAAATAGATAAAAAAACATCGCATTATAGCAATCAAAACAAAAATAATAATAATAATAATAATAATAATAATAATAATAATAATTTAAGATTTTATAACAAATAAATAAATCGAAAACTATACTTAATAATGAATTAAAAGATAAATGAATTTCATAAATTAAATAACAGAAAAAAAATTACTTTAATAACTAATAATTATAATGAATTAAAGAATAAATTATGAGTTAAAATAAAATATCTAAAATATTAAATAAATATGAATGTAATTGAAATAATTATAATAATAATTAATAAGCAATAAGCGAAAGCGAAAATAAGCAAAATAAGCCCCTCTCACCCCATGGTGCTTACCTGGGTAGTTGACCCAGTTTTTTTTTCTCTCTTCAACACCCTCTGAAATCAATCAAATCGAACCCTTCAAATCTGAGCCCTTCTGAACCCTTTACGAGCCTCAAATCAGTGAATTCAGACTAAAAAAAGAAAAAACAATTTTATACAACCAAATCCAACATTCATAAACAAAAGTCAATCAACAACACCATTCACACTTACCTCAATCAACAGAATGAAAACCAGTCGATGAACCCTCGTAATCAGCCGCGGAACAGGAACAACAACTCAGACTTCTAGAACTTCACCATATATTACCATTTTGTAAAGAAATTAAGAATTTTACATCGTAACCTTTCAATCAATCATAAAAAGAATAATAATAATAATAAAAATTTTATAATAGTAATAGCCGAATAATAAATAATAATAATAATAATAATAAATAATAATAATAATAATAATAAAATAATAATGTTATAATTACCTGTTGCACGTAAGTCGTCGAAAAAGTATTGCGTCTTCTTTCACGCTTTAAACATACAATTAAAATGTTCGAAATTAGTACAAAGTCAAACTTTTTATTATAACTTTTAACTAGAAATATATGAATATAATAAATAAACATATCCTATATAATAATAATAATATAATGAATAAATAATATAATAATAAATAAATAATAAATAAAATAAAGCACTAAATTAAATGAAAAAACACAAAAAAAATAAACTAGCACTGCAGTCATTAGTATTCCATGTTGGTGGACGTTCTCGAAGCAAACCCTAAAAAAAAATAAAAAAAATGGTAAATTGTGAGACAAAAACAAAACAAAAACAAGCTAAATTACTACACCAGTACTGCTCTTCTCCGAGTCTCGGCTCTACCTTCACTCTCAATCTCCTCTTCACAATATTCTTTCTGTATATTGTCAGATATCCACCACTTCCATGAAGGTCTTTGGATTATTAAGAAGCTCTCTGTATCTCCTACCTTTATATATATCGGTACATATTGCTTCTGCCCCACCTTTCCGGGCACCTTCCTCTCTCCAACACTTGTTCATCAAACTGAGGATTCTCCCTCAGCTCCTTTCCTTCCTCCACCACCAACTCCACAGCCACCCATCATCTCCTGGAGCTTACCCTTCTTCATTTTTTTATAGTTTCAAGATTCCTCCACCTGTTATTCCTCTCCAAGCCTCTTCCTCCTCCCTCTCCTCCCTCTCCTCCCTCTCCTCCTGCAGCTTCTTCCTCCTGTTCTCTGTATTCTACATTTAGCAGATCTTCATAGTATTCGGTCCATCTATCATTTCTTTCTTCTGGTCTCACAAGAATCACTCCGTTTCTATCTTTTATATTTCTAGTTACGCATTTTGGTTTTCTATACGCCTTCGCCATTTTAAAAGCTTTTTCATCTTCCACATCTCTCGTTATTTCTCCTGCCATATATATATATATAGAAGATACAGTTATTGTTGTTATATATATATATATATATATTATTATTATTATTATATTATATATAAAGGTATAAAGGTGTAATGTAAGAATATATAAGATGCTACAATATATATATATAGTATATATATATATATATATGTTATATATAATTGAACTCATTTAAACAAAAACTACCTTTAAAATCGTAGCCTCCCGAAAATCTATTATTGGCCTGATATATAATATATATAGTGGGGCAATTAGTAAACTGAGAAGGCTAACTTATTCGTTTAGCTTTTTGGGTGAGGCTTAAAAGGTTGAGAAACGCTGATATAGACTGATGGAGAATGAAAGAGAGTGAAGGGTGCCCTGCTTTTAGTACGATGATTATTTGGTTTTGTGTGGCGAATCTGAAGAAAGCTTGAGATGATTGATAGAGGGGTTTAGCAGGGTGTGTAAAAGGAGAGGTTTGAAGGTAAATGTAGATAAGAGTGATGCTAGTGAGTTAGGAGAGTCCGAGGTGTGAAGTCATATTAGCTGGTGAACAACCAGAACAAGTTTCTGAGTTTAAATATTTAGGTTATATATTGGATGGAAAAGGAACGGATGATGCAGAGTATAGTAGGATAGTTGTGATTGGTAGGAAGGTGGATGGTGCAATTAAATAGTTGTTGACTATAAAAGGACTAATTCTTGAGTGCCCCAGGGTTTTGGTTGAGGGTATGTATTTACCGGTGTTAATGCAGAGTAGTGAAAATATTGCGTGAAATAAGAGGTTTAGATATAAGTACAATCTGTTCAGATAGACACTCTGTAAGGTGTGAGAAGAATTGATAAAATGAGGAATGAACGTGTTAGGGAGTTAGGTGTGTGTTGTGAAGAAAGGAGTAAATGAGAGAATAAACAAGAGCGTATTAAGATGATTTGGTCATATGGAAAGGATGGACGATAATCGGCTGGTTAAGTGAGCTAGGAAGCCACCAGCCGGGAGACATAAAAAAGTGGAATGAGTCAGTAAAGGAATGTCTGAAGGAAAGGAATGTGAGTTTGGCAGAGGCAAAATGAAAGATGCATAATAGGAGCGAATGGCGGAGTTTTGCTAAGGGTATTGTTTGGAACTGGCCCAAGAGATGAACTCTACATTGACGAGATACCATAGTCAGAGTCCGTCGCAGTCTTGTGAATCAATAGGGTGGATTTTTTTTTTTACTGCGAGGAGCTCTCACTTAAGTGTATTGAGGGGATGGTATATTCCTTTCGACTTACGTCATGCTCTTTCTACTTAACTATCCTACCTCCGTGCATTGATGCACCTACCCACATGTGTGAAGTGAAGGAGTATAAAGAAATAGAGTGAAGTTAATCAGATATATATATATATGGAATGCCCATATTTGTATATATATATATATATATATATATATATATATATATATATATATATTACAGGGGCGGCTCGTCATTAAGGGCCAGTGGGGCCCGGCCCCACCAGTAATTCTTTAAAACAAATAAATTTCTTAATTAAAAATAAATTATTTGAGTAATTTTCATTTTTAATTTCGATTCTTCTAACAAAATTATTTGTTGCATATTCAAAATTAATTTCCTCGAAAATTACACTTTCGATTTTTTACGAGCTTCGGCAGCTTCTGGGCCAGCGAAATTGGGCCCTGAGAATATATAAATAAGCGTATACAACAAATGTACGCACGCACGTCTTTTGTGACGTAGACTCTCATTCATTCAGTTTATTGAAAGCTAGGGCCAGGGTGAACGGGCCCACTTGGATATTAATTGCATTATTGCATATATTTCTTTAAAACAACATGATTTGTTAAATATATATATTAAGTATTATTATTATATATATTATATATATATGTTATTATTATTATTATTATTATATTACATATATATATATATATATATATATATATTGGATATTATTATTATTATTATTATTATTGTTATTGGTTACAATCATATATATATATATATATTATATATATTATATAAGTTATATTATTATATTATATTATTATTATATATACATATTTCATATATATTATTATTATTAGCTATATATATATTATATTGAGCTATATACATATACTATTATTGGCTGGTTATTGGCTAAGATATATGCATACTATATATATATAAAGAGTAGTATATAAGGTATATATATATATTAGTTTAAATCTTAAATAAACAAAACGCGTAAAAGTACATTTGTTAATAATAAAAGTCTGGGGCCCATATTTCGCTGGCCCCGAAGCTTTTTCTCAAATTATATGTTTTAGTTTTATCTGGTTGTCGTTCGTTGCAAGTCTGTAAATAATTCTTTTTGATTGTTTGTGAATCTAGTCTGCGAAAATGTTTATACTGATAACTGATTACTGAGTTTAGTGATATTTAGTGTTGAAATGCCTGTTAAAAAAGGTATTTTTCGTTGAAATTTCTTCACAGAAATTACTTGAAGTAACTACGCAAAGCGAGGTCGGATTTGAAAAATTTCTTCACAGGGAGAATCTATGAAGCCTAAATAGTCGTTTAAGGTGCGTAATGATTTTTTTTTTTTTTTTTAAGGGAACGGATGGTCCGATTTTGAAAATTTTTTCACAGGAGGCATCTATGAGGACTAAATAAATGTTTAATGTTCCAAAAAATGAATAGAGTAGATAATATTTTAATAAAGGCATTTTCCACCTTAAAACATGAAGAAAAATTAGAAGTTAAAAGACTTGGACCGTATCAGCCTAGAGATGTTCACATTAATCAGAAAGATGGAAAGAAGAATAGAACATTTTGTAAATCTTGGTTTGAGAAAAAGAAATGGCTTACTGTAAGTGATAACAAAAATGCTTTATTTTGCTTCTACTGTCTGCTATTTGGAGGTGAAAATGTATGGGCACGAACAGGTTGCAATGATTTAAAACATCTCTCAGAGAAAATTCACAAGCATGAAAGAAGCCGAACTCACTTGAATAATTGTATTCAGTATTCCCAACTTGGGAAAGTAAATATTTTATCATCAATTGATAGTGGCCATCGAATCAGTATTTTAAAGCATAATGAGATAGTAGACAAAAATAGACATAATTTATCTAGAATTATAGATTGTATAAAATTTTGCGGAATTCACAAATTACCTTTGAGAGGTCACGATGAAACATCACAATCTAATAACCGGGGAGTATTGTTAGACATGGTTTATTACATATCTAAGTTTGATAGTGTCTTAGAAGATCACTTGACAAATTCTAATGTGGCAAAAAATACCTCAAAAACTATTCAAAATGACCTTTTAGACTGTATGTATCATGTTTATATCGACGAAATAAAATCAGAAATTAATGATGTCAGTTTTGTATCCATACAAGCAGATGAAACGACCGATATCACTTGCCTTTCACAGTTTGTGATTATTTTGCGCTATTCTAGAAATTCTCAACCTGTCGAAAGATTTTTAAGTTTTGTTAATATTCATAATAGAACAGCTACCGGACTAACAAGTGTTCTGAAAGAAGAATTAAAATCTTTTAACTTAACCAACAAGTTAATTGCACAAGCCTATGACGGAGCAGCTGTTATGAGCGGGTCCCACAACGGTGTACAAGTGCAGATGAAAGAGTACTACCCTTACGCCCATTATGTTCATTGTTACGCACACAAATTAAATTTAATTTTGAAAAAGGTTTGCTTATCAAATAAAAGGATAAAAATATTTTTTGCTAATCTGAGTGGATTTGGTGCGTTTTTCACGAATTCACCTAAACGTAACGATATGCTTCAAAAAGTTTGTAATGTTCACATTCCAAAGATTTGTCAAACCAGATGGAATTTTCATTCTAAAATCGTAAATTGCATAAAAGAAAACAAGAAACAACTGTTGGAATGTTTTAAAAGGATTCAGAATGAAGACTGTTGGGACGATAAAAGCATTCGTGAATCAGTAGGCTTTGAAAGATTATTGGAAGACTACGAGTTTAATTTCTTTGTCTTTTTTTTATGAAACGTTGAAACATACAGATATTTTATACAACGTTTTACAGTCCAATAAATCAAATAATATTACAGTTGAAGATGATTTGAATCTTCTCATAATTACTAGCGACACAATATAGCAAAATTTCTTATTTCAGGGGATGATAGTGAAGTTTTAGAAGTTCCATTAAAAAGACTTAAAAAATGCAGTGTAGTTACTGATACCTTAAAAACGGATGCGACAAAGGCTTGTAACCAAATAATTACAGAAATAAATGAAAGATTTAAAAATTTTGAGTTGTTTCGCTCATATATTGTTGTCGACCCGAAGCAATTTAATTCTCATAAGCAGTGTTTTCCATCTGATCACATTCAAACTATTGCAAATAATTATCCTATGCTACATAAAGAGAGACTAATTTCCGAGTTAGCTGTTATGTATGATAATGAAACCTTTAGTTCCATCACAAATGTTAATGGCTTGTATAAATTTTTGGACGATAATGGTTTATGCGATGCTTTTTCAGAGGCCGCAAAATTAATAGAAATCGTTTTAGTGACGCCCGTGTCGACTGCCGATTCTGAACGTAGTTTCAGTACTTTAAAGCGCATTAAAACCCTTCTTAGAAACACAACATCACAAGATAGATTAAACGCACTTGCAGTGCTATCAATACAAAAAGACTTTATAGAGGAGATTCCTCAATTCAACACAAAAGTGATTGAAAAATTTGCCCAAATAAAGAACAGAAGGGCAAACTATTTATACAAATAAACCAATTTTAAAGGTAAGTTTTTTTGTAATGTTTAAATTAAGTAATATTTTTTACTTCCACCAAGAAGCAGATTCCAGCCCGATATATATATGTATTGTTACAGCAGTTATACAGCAGCATAGTATATATATATATATATTGCTATGTTATATATATATATATATTATATATGGTTAAGGTTATATATATAATATACATATATTATATATATATATGGTTATTATATATATATACATATATATATATATATATACATATATATACATATGTTGTCATTGTTATTCTTATTGCTATGGCTACTAAGTACTCATGATAATATTGAGCATTATATATATATATTGTTACATATATTAGTTACATACATATTGTTGGTTGGAGATATATATTATATATATACATGTATATATATATATATATATATATATATATATAATATACAAAGTTTAGAATCTGTATCCCACCATTTTTTTCAAAATTTATACTCTTTAAAACACTATATATATTTAAGTTATATATATATATATATTAGTTATATATATATATATACATATATATTTGTATAAGAAGTTATATATATGTATATATATATATATGTTATGTTATTTATATATTATTACAGGTTACTATTATGTTGTTGTTGCTATATATACTACATATACATACATATATTAAGGGAAAATCCAAGTGACAGAGTCGTAAATAAACTGGCCCGAAG
>JABUQX010106696.1:32500-37500 GCA_015478945.1 Trachelipus rathkii | reverse complement strand
ATGGTCATCTGTCCTCCGAGAATCAACGCGAAACGCCGCATTGAAGATTCGTAAAGAATGTATGACGTCCGCGCCTTGACCGAAAAATTTGTTCATTTATCATTTTGTTCATTTTCATTTGAATTTGGTTTTAATTATTTTAATTATTTTAATATTTTTTGTAACGTGTTATTTTCATTTTTATTTCAGGTTGTTCAAGAACCACGCGGCATCTAATGTGCTTCTATTGTTTATATATAGCAGCAGCATATATAGTATATATATAGTATATATAGTATATATATATATATAGTTTATATGTTGTTTATATTGTTATATATAGCAGCAGCATATAAGAGCAGCATAGTGTTTATATAGTGTATATATATAGAAGATATAAGCAGCACATGGCATATTATGAGCATATATACTCAAGAGAAAGTATATAGTAAAGATATATATATATACATACAGGAGATATATCTATGTTGCTATATATATATATATTATTTATATATATATTAGATATACTGATTGTAAGATCCCACATAATCTAAAGTTCAATCTTTCGGAACTAATCCAATCCTTTAATTACCATATCCAGTCTATCCTTTGGTCCTGAACTCTTGGTCCTTAACCTGGTCCTGATACCTGTCCCAACTCTGTGACTGACCTGGGCTGACTGAAGTTTCAAGGTCCTAATGCACGCCATGCTATCAACTAGGAAACTGAGATTACTAGTCCTGGTAACATTGAGAAGTCATGAGGAACCGAGACCATGGATCCACCCTAAACTGGCTTCCATCCAGCATGAGACACACACACTATCATCATCGTCACATACGTCACCTCATACTATAGTTAATAATACAATACTGCATTGTACACACTGGCGGCTGGGAACAACATTACTGGCGACACTCATGACACCACTGGCGACATCGCCACCACCACTATAGACTATGGCATTATACACATGGCGGGGGAACGATGACCGGGTCTCTCTTGGTCGATACCATCCTGGCAGTAATTTTTAAACATTTTCTTTGTTAAAAACAAGGCACTTTATGCGCAGATCAATCAGCAAACAATACAGTGCCAATCCGCCCACCTAGGAATAGTGCTTTTGCCTTTACTGCTCTTGCGAATTTCCAGCAGCTATCGTTTTTAACCCTTATATGTTTGACAGCGACCACATAGGCTTATTAACTGCCATATCTTTACAGTAATCAGTGGGGAACACAGAGGTGCGATCTGGGATATAGTGCTTTGCCTTACCGTTTTAACCTCATGTGCTTACCAGTCCTCTGCTGTTTGCTTAACCATATAAAGCATTGCGAATCATATTGCCAACATTACATACCCAGCAAAAATCAGTAACAATAGGTGACTAACACAGTGGATTATTTGCTCTTACCGTTTACTGCTTAACTATTTACAGCTTATACTGTGCTTTAACTTTTCGTTTACCGCGACTCAGTTTTAACTTTCAGCTTACAGCTTAACTCATATAGTTTTACAACATTGCGTTTTTACTTGTTTTAATGCTTTCTTTTATTTGTTTATTATTATTTCATTTATTTTCTTATTATTGTTTTTGTTGCTTGTTATTCGCTTTTTGGCCACTTTGCGCTCAGCCGCTTCACATTTCCAGAACACACACATTAATGAATTGAAGACACACAGTGGCTACCTGAACAATAGCTGGTGCTAATACCGTTCATGCACAGCTTACGACACAATTCACTTCGCGATTTGCCCATAATACCAGCTTGTACCACATAAACACACACACCACTATGATGGCCATAATACCAGCTTCAAGGCGTGACATTAGTATTCGTTCATAGACAATTTGCATTGTCACACACAGATTTACTTGCCATCGTACAGATTTACTGAGATTTATACCTGTCAATTTTAGCTTATTGAATATCAATAGATTTACTTATACCCTGCACACAGATTTACATGTACATACATACGCCTGTAATACCACTGCCATATGTAATTTGCCAAACATTTTATGTTTTGCTAAACACGTATTATTACGCCTCACTAGTCAATAACTAAATACAAAGTTTTCTTAAAACTTATAATAAATCAAGGCACCATTAATCTTATTAAAGAATTTATTATTAACCGTTAATACTTTTTGTTTATAAAATACTTTTATTGTACTTATTAAAAACATATATTTAATACCTAAAAGCAATGGTGTCAGTAAATGTTTAGTACTTACCATGTTCTATTGACTTCATCATCTTACTGCTGTAATAAGTATAAAAATAACAAATAAAGTTCTTCTGCTAACATAACATGTATCTTATTAAAATATTCTAAGTTTTGTTTAAAAATAATCAATTATTCTATAATACTCACTGATGCTAACCAAAATGCTCAGTTTTTTTTTTTAATATTGGGTTTTCATATTGTTATTATTGTCTATGTACATTGACAATCCATCACGAAAATATCCCGCATCTCTTAACATGAATTGACCTTCCGTAAGCTGAAAGTCAACTACTTAGGCCCAAATTTAGATGGGCTAATCTCCGGTGCATTCAGCAATTCAGGTCGTTTCAATCGCACGTTAGCTAAATTTAGAACAAATTTAGATGCCTTTTTGTAGAGTCATAATATACTGGTTAAAGCAAATTCGTATAGATTAGCGAATCACGTTGGTTATTGTTTTTATAAATACTGGGTCCGAAACATGCTGATCGGGAAAGACCTGCTAGTAGTAAGCGAAATGCCTTCATTTCAGATTGGTCGGGGTATCCTGTCCTAGATTCGTATGTGATTATCGAGTATTTATCAGCCTCCTTTAGGCTGATCTAACTTCAAATTTGAGTTAAGGTGTGTGTTTTACATTTAGACTAAATCATTTTAAAACAGCATCATTTAGCCGTGCCAGCAGCTGATTTGTACAGCGCCGGTTATCATATTTATAATGGGGCCGTCTCTTCGCATTGAGAATAATTATTAATTTCACTAGAATAGATACCACCAAACGATAAAGCAACCACCAGGCCCACCTTCGTAGCGTCAACCCCGCACTCCGTAGGTGTGAACCAGTGTCTCGCATAGCTGGGTAAATTGCAGGCGTAATATTTCCGCGCGAATGAAATATATATATATATATATATAGAGTATATATATATAGCATATATATGAAGAAGTATATATATATATATATATATATATATATATATATATATATATATATATATATTATTATTATATATATATATTATATATATATTATTATATTATTATATATCATATTATTATATTATTATACATATATATGTTGCTGGTATAGTGCTATATATATATATATATATATATATATATATAGAGAGGTAAGTATATATATATATATATATATATATGAGAGATATATATATATATATATATATATGCTATATATATACTCATTCAGCGCGGAAACAGCCCTGCGGGCACACGCGCGGCGGGCGAACGCGGGAAATATTGCGGCCTGCGGGCGCACGCGACGGCGGTTACGGGACGCACCTACGGGTGCGGGGTTGGCTGCCTTTGCAGGTGGGCTCGTGCTGAGCCCTGGTGGTTAGCTTATTATGAACTAGTGAATTAATTATTATCTATTCTAGTGAAATTAATAATTATTCCTCAATGTAAGTATTTATTATAAATATGATATACACTTAGTAAAAATAAAACACTTTTAATAGAAATCATATAACTTGTGCACCGCTTAACAGCTAAAATGACATGATTTTAAAATGAGTTTGGGTCTAAAAGATAATAAAACACACACCTGCTCAAATACAAGTTTAAAGAACAACGTTAATTTTCAAAAAACGATAAATAATTCTCGACCAATCACATTCGGAGTCATATAGAGATAAGGATTACCCCGGCCAAATCACAAGTAAGGAAAATATTTCCTTTACCTGCTTAAAGGATCTTTCCGATCCAGCATGCTTCAGTTTGAAATATATTTATAAAAATAATAATAACAATGACTTTTGTCTATACGGGAATTACCTTTTGACCTGTATTAAGATTAAATTAGCCCGTCTACAAATAGGCTTATTAACTACGTTATTCCTAAATTTAGGCCTAACGTAGTTATTGCACCACATTTTACAGAAAAAGGTCAGTTTGAAATATATTTTGACCTGGAATTAGGCCTAAATCGCCTCGGGTTACAAAAAGGATATCTTAAATTTAGGCCTAAAGTAGTTATTTCAACACATTTTACAGAGAGAGGTCAGTTTCGTATCTGTAAGGAGTGCGGGTTGTTGTGTTTTCTCGTGATGGATTGTCAATGTACATAGATAATACTAATAATATAAAGAAATTCCGAATTATTTGAAAAACTTTGAAATATTTTTAGTTAACATCGAGTGAATAATATAAATGTAAGTGAATAATTGTTATTTTTAAATAAAAACTTAGAATGATTTTAATAAAATACATGTTATGTTAGCAGAGAAGAAGTGTCCATTTGTTATTGAGTAATTTTTATTACATGGCTAAAGATGATGTAAAAAGCAGTAAGTCAATAGAACAAAACGTGGCATAGCTTGATGTAGAGGGGTGCTAGGGGCTTGCCTTACTGATTTACTGATTTATTGCTTTAAGGTACGTAAAATATATGTTTTTTAATAAAATTTCATAAAATTTTAGTAAAAGTTATTTTAAAACTTGATAGTTATAAAATTTATAAACAAAAAGTATTAACAGTTAATAATAAATTCTTTGTTCAAAGATAATGATTGATTTATTATAGAAGTTTTAAGAAACTTTGAAATAATTTTAGTTATATTTGAATGAGTAATATAAATGTACGTGTTTAATTAAAACATAAAATGTTTTAATAAATTATACGTTATATGTGTAAGTGAGTGTGGGTGTGTGTGTGTGTGTGTGTGTGTGTGTGTGTGTGTGTGTGTGTGTGTGAGAGTGTAACTCTGTGTGTATGGGTCACTCGATGTGTGAGGCAAATCTGTGTGGGAGTGTAAGTAAATCTG
>JABUQX010106696.1:22500-27500 GCA_015478945.1 Trachelipus rathkii | reverse complement strand
TTTGTAAATATATTACATAAATTAATGCATTAACATTTCTTAAAGGGGGCTAACTAATTGCACATAATGATTTGCACTCGTAACTCTCGTTTAAAGTGAAGAAACATTTAAATTTACGTAATTAATGTAATCTCAAAACCTATTTTGATACAATTAGAATACATAATAATAATAATATTTACAAATATAGTCTGGACAAGTTTAACAACGATTAATATAATAAAAGTTATAAAAATATCAAATTTAATAATAATAAAATAATAATAATAATAATAATAATAATAATAATATAATAATAATAAAAATAATAATAATAATAATAATAATAATAATAATAATAATAATAATAATAATAAAATAATAATAATAATAATAATAATAATAAAAATAATAATAATAATAATAATAATAATAATAATAATAATAATAAGTAATAATAATAATAAACAAATAAAAATATAATAAAATAATTAATAATAATAATATAATAATAATAATAATAATAATAATTAATAATATAATAAAACTAATACTGATAATATAGCAATGATTAACAAACAATAATAATAATAATAAATAATAATAATAATAATAATAAATATAATAATAATAATAATAATAATATAATAATAATAATAATAATAATAATGATAATTAATAATAATAAATAATAATAATATAATTAATAATAATAATTAATAATTAATAATAATAATAATGACCACAATTAATTAATTAATATAATAATAAAATTAATAATAATGACCACTATTAATAATAATAATAATAATAATAATAATAAGATATAATGTTAATAATAATAATAATAGACACTATTAATAATAATAATAATAATAATAATAATAATAATAATAAAATAATAATAATAATATAATAATAATAATAATAATAATAATAATAATAATAATAAATAATAATAAATAATAATAATAATAATAATAATAATAAATAATACAAACAAACACAAACAAACATAATAATAATAATAATTAATAATAATAAATAATAATAATAATAAATAATAATAATAATAATAATAATAATAATAAATAATAATAATTAATAATAGGGATAATAAATTTGATAATTATAATACCCTTATTAATTATACACTTACAGTAATAATAATAATAATAATAATAATAATAATAAATAATAATAATAATAATAATAATAATAATATAATAATAATAATAATAATAATAATAATAATAATAATAATAATAATAATAATAATAATAATACTACTACTGAATAATAATAATAATAATAATAATTAATAATAATAATAATAATAATAATAATAATAATAATAAATAAATCCGCTAGATTTTATAGAAGATGAATCGCTGAGTTTGTTGATTTATTAATATTTCTTAGATAATAAATGTTTTATTTTTCTGGTAAAAGATTGAGGTAGAGTTTTGGTTTTTTATGTCTTGTGGCAATGAGTTGTAAAGTTTAGTTGCTTTGTAGCTGACATAATTGACTTTTTTTATTTATATAAAAATAAATAAATAAAAATAATATTAATAATAATAATAATAATAATTAATAATAATAATAATTAAGAATAATGAATAATAATATAATAATAATGATAGTATAATAATTTTAAAACAATAGTAATAATAATAATAATAAATAGTTAATAATAATAATAATAATAATAATAATAATAATAATAATAATAATAATAATAATAATAATAATAATAATAATTAATAATAATAAAGAGCCTTGTAACCTACAACAGGAGTCGGGCGTCGGGCGTCGGGGTCGGGTCGGGGTTGGGGTCGGGGGTCGGGGTCGGGGGTCGGGGGTGCGGGCCCTCGAGTCAGAGAAGAGTCGGAATGGAGCTGGAGTGGAACTGAGCGCGGACCTTGAGCCAGAATGAAAAACTTGCTTTTGAATTGTATAAAGTATGAGACTTCCAATCCTAAGTAATGAAGCGTAATGAGCCGAAACACATGTTGGTCCCCAAGCCCTCTGGGAAGATGTATAAGTCTTAAAAAGTGGGGTGCAGGCTTTGCCACCAACCGAAAATAATATTGTAAACAACAGAGTATAAGTGTATATGTGCTTGAGTATATGTGATAATCTTTAAGTGAGAAACTATCTATTATAATATCAGTAGTAGAGAGTAGTAGTAGTAGTAGTAGTAGTAGTAGTAGAGCTTAGTATCTAGTAGTGAGTAGTAGTAGTAGTAGTTCGACTATCCTGGTCGTCAATAGTTATCCGTATCGACTATCATTATTATTCAAATCTAAATATATTTTCCAATTAAACTACGACTCGTCAACACAAGTTTATTAATAAAAAAAATTAAATTCTAAAATCAAATTAAAATTAAAAAAAAAAACAACTTTAATAATTTAATAATGAAGCACAAATTTTTATTGCAAAGTATAAACTTAAAAAAAAATTAGTTAATGTCAAAAGAAAAAATATAACAATTTAATTAAAGTTACATTTTAATTAAATTATGAACATTTCAGCTTACAGGAAAATTAAATTAAAATACTGTTTGAACGAAGAAAGATATACAATGTATGACACCAAAGAAATAACTTCCTGTATATGATACACTACAGGAACATTTGTACATTTTCACAACCACTTTTGCATTGTTAAAATTTTCTTTTTTTAAGGGGGGTTATACTAGTTTTATGAGGAAATGTTAATACTATGTTAGCTGCTAATTGCTTGTACAGAAAAAGTAGGCTTAGTCTAGTTTGAGAACTTTGCTTAACGCTACAATTTATTCATAGTTCAAAAATGTTAGTGTCTTTTGATGGGTTGACCACTTTGCAAATGCCTACATTGTATTCATAGTTTAGGTATGTTAGATATGTTGGTAATGTTCAGTTTTGGTAGGTTATGACGATTTAAGGTAGCATGGTTAAGTTGTTTTGCTTACGTTAGCAATGTATTTTATGATAACAGTATAATTGTCGGGAATGTATATTCTGTTAACAGTATTGATTGCTGGGAACTTGAGAAAACATTGGCATTATTCATAATTTTTCCATATGTTACATATTGATGGTTATGTTAAGTTATGTGTTGTCAGTATCTGTATATTATATGATTCATAATGACTTAGCCTTGTCCATAATAGCATTTTATTCATACTTAAGATATGTTAGGCAGTTATGTTACGTTAGTCCTTTAGATAAGATATTGTTGTGTTAGCTTTATTTGATAAGTTAAAAACTTCGTTTATGTGAGCAGTTATTCGTAGTGGATTCAGCAGTGATAATATTGGTTCTAATTAAATTTTGTTAGGTTTGTTAGATATTACTATATTAACAACTATTGATATGATGGAAAAGTATGGTTAGGTTAAATTTTGTTGGGTAGTGTTAGGTTAGTTTCACTTGATACATAAGGGACTTTGTTAAATTTTGTTAAGTTTTGTTAAACATATTACTATATTAACAACTATTGATATGATGGAAAAGTATGGTTAGGTTAAGTTTGTTGCGGGAATGTTAAGTAGTTACCATGATTTGTTAATGTTAGTATTTATTCATAGTTTAGTAGTATAGATTATGTAAAGTAATGTTAGTTATTGTTGTGTTAGCAGATATTCATGTTACAACTTTGTTATGTTGGCATTTATTTGTAGTTTACTATGTTAGATAGTTATGTATGATAAATTTTATTAGGTTTATTAGATATTACTATATTAATGTTAATATTAACATTGATATGTTATCGATAATGATAGAAAAAGTAGATTAGGTTAATGTTTTATTGGTAATATAGCGTACTTACTATGCATAGGTAGAAAACTTGTTAATGTTAGCATTTATCGTAGTAGTAGGATAGATAGGTCAGGTTATTGTGAATTTTATTAGGTTTTGTTAGATATTACTATGTTAAAAGTTATGGCTAAATAACATGTGAGCTTGTAATACAGTAAATACTGACGCATAAATGACATGGCGGAGTAAATCAGTAGATCAAGGAGTGGTGGGATGAGTGATTTGCTTTACTGGATTAGGGTCAATAAAACACTCTTTTATAAAAATTTAAAAATTTACAAAAAACTTTGCATTTAAAAAAAGATTAATAATGAAACAAATTTTAAAATAAAAATTAATAAATTTTAAAACTTGAAATATTTTTAGTTAACGTTAAAAGAAAAATATATAAATTATTATAATTATAGTTTGGAAAGGAAATCAAATAAATATTTCATCTTAAAAAAAAAAAAAATTAAGTCAATGCTCAAACGTTAACGGGATAGTTTGTATAATGATACTTAAATGATACAATTGAATTTTGTAAAGCAAACATGCTTGTTTTTTTTTTTGTTATGTTTTTCGTAGGTATATGTGTAATGGTATTGCTATGTATATGCTAGAGGTTTAGAAATTATTTAAATTTATTAAAGCTACAGTTTAAAAAAAATAATTTGAAATATAAATATTAAAGTTTCAAAGAAAATATAATAAAATATAAATGTCACATCTTAAAAGAATATATATATATTAAAATAAAATAGCTTCCGTTTGCAAAAGAAAACGAAATAATATAAATGTTACAGTTTAGAAAGAAAATATACTTCTTTATTAAAGTTAATGTTCAAAGTTTGGAAAACGACATATATATATATATATATATATATATATATATATATATATATATATATATATATATATATATATATATATATAATATATATATATATATATAATATATAATATATATATATTTATATATATAATATATAATATATATAATATAATAATATATATAATATAATATAATATATATATATATATATATATATATATATATATATTATATATATATATTATATATATATATATATATATATATATATATTATATATATATATATATATAATAGATATATATATATATATATATATATATATATATATATATATATAATATATCATTTATATATATATATATATATATATATATATATATATTATATATATA
>JABUQX010106696.1:15000-17500 GCA_015478945.1 Trachelipus rathkii | reverse complement strand
CAAATTTTATTTACCTCCAGGTCTAGATTCTAGAGCAGGATTGGCACAAAAAAGATCAAATATTTAAATCAGCTGATTTTTTTACGTATTTTTTATTATTAAAAATTTATTATTTTTTAGGCCACTTTTTTTTCTAAATAATTAATTCTAGCTATTACCTAATTAATGATAAGTATATTTCATCTACATAATAAGTAAATTCATCAATGTTGTTTCAAGTCATTTTTAATAAAGAAATAAATAAAATTTGAGTACTCAGATATTATACACGATATATAAAAAAAAACTATATATATATATATATTATATATATATATATATATTATATAAATATATTATAATTATATATATATATATATATATATATATATATATATATATATATATATATTATATATATATATATATATATATATATATATATATATATATATATATAATATATAATTATATATATATTAGAGAGTACCGATTACCAGAAAAGAGGGCCGATACCGATACCCGATACTCTATTTTTTTAGGGGCCGATACCGATATCTTTTTGGTCAGCCTCTAGAAGAGCCACAATTCCATAGCTCAAAAACTACAACAGCTACCGGGAAAAGGAATACATTGCTGGAATGCTGGCCAATTTAGTGCGGAAAATGTAAAAAAAAAAAAAAAAAAAAAAAAAAAAAAATTATATATATATATATTATATATATAATATATAGATATATAATATATAAATTATATATATTATATATATAATATATATATTATAATATATTTTATTATACTATATATATATATCATAGATATAGTATATATATTATATATATTATATATATATATATATATATATATATATTATTATATAATATATATATATATATATATATATATATATATATATATATATATATATATCTCAAAAACTTTCCCTTAACTACCATTTAAAAAAGGAATACATTTGCGAATCCTTCGTAAAATTTTGGATTAAGAAAATGTAAAAAAAAAAAAAAATTATTTAATAATTATAGTAATATGATTAGAAGGCCTATTTAGAAACCTTTTATTGGTTACTCGAAAAATCGTTTAAAATAAATAGACTTTCTATTAAATATTGCTTTTTTTTAATTACATTTCTCGTAATATACCGCAACCGATGGCAGGATCGGGGGTCTCTCGGCCTTCCGGCGGGAACTTACGGCCGGTAGGACTAATTGGTATTGGGTGTCCGGGGGTTCCTTCGCCCCTCCCCTACGGGTTGAAAAACGTCCCCCCCTGTGTTCCCCGTCGCTCGAGCCCCCTAAATTAGCCGGTAATACCTTTACAATTAATATATATATATACAAATGACTTTCAAAACTCAAAAATAGCAATTTTTATGTTTAATGTTTTTTTTTGTTTTTTTTACATTCCGGTCTAAAATTTACAAGGATTCCAAAAATGTATTTCCTTTCCCTGTAGTAGCTTTTGTAGTTTTCGAGATGTTTTTTTTTTTTTTTTTTTTTTTTTTTTTTTACAGTGTTTCCTCGGTTAAAATTGCCAGATTCCAGCAATGTATTCCTTTTCCGGGTAGCTGTTGTAGTTTTGAGATATGGATTGTGGCTCCTCTAGATACCGATACTGAAACTTTAATTAATATAATAAATACACAGTTATAAGATAGAACATTTGTGTACTGCTAGGCAACTCAGATTGCATTCCCTGTACAATCAATTACTTAGCCATTTATTTCATATTTGGTGGGCCCAATTATATTTATTTTATAAATTAAAATGGTATCTTTAAGGAATAATAAATGTAAATATTATATTAATAACTTTTTTATGTCTGTGTTTATTCAAAAAATATTTCCAAAACGATTTTCCATTTTCCAGTCAGTATTAACAAAGTTTACCACTAGCTTTTTATTGTGTTTTACATATAACAATTGACAAGAGATTCTTTAACTTAGCTACAGTATTAAAGAATAAAAAATTATTTAAAGAAGAGACCTCAAATAATCAGCTGAAAGACAAAATAAAAAAAACGCTATTATTCAAAACATAACATAAATATAATAAACCCTTTAAGATAAAGATTAATACCATTTCAATTATCAAATCAAAAATTCATCAAATTGTGATGCAAAAACATTAAGCTTTCACTAGTGTCTGGCCGAGAGCCTGTTCCTTTTTTGGGTTTTACATTTCCACCTACACTAAAAATATGCTCGCTCTCGACTGATGAAGGAGGTTCTGATAAATATTTGCTTGCAAGCACTGATGATAATGCGAAACCTTGGCCCATGTTCATGCCCACTACATGAAAGGATTCTCCTCTGTAGGCAGCATCTCCATGATTTCGTAGAGGCCTCATACTCCTCTTTCACAGATTTTGGCAAATTTGAATTACTTTGCTTCCTGAGACTGTCTCTCAGTTTTTTCGTGACGGTTCCTTGGTGCATTCTCTGAAGGTGAATGAGATCCAAATGCAATATTCGGCCATGAACGATTCAAAGTCTTAAAAACAT
>JABUQX010106695.1:0-47282 GCA_015478945.1 Trachelipus rathkii | reverse complement strand
CGACGGACCCCCACTATGGAAATCGTCAATGTAAGGGACCCAGGCATGCCACAACCATACCCCCTCACAAACCCCGCATTCTCTCCTATCACCTTTCTTCTCGCCTCTGCGAAACTCACATTTCTCTCCTCAAAGCATTCCTTTACTCCATTTTCTTCGTCCCCAGCCGTTCGATTCTCAACACACCACAACCACTTATACATCCCTAACCAAACCGACTGTCACCATCCTTCACTTACCAACATCGGAACATTACTTTTCATTTCTAAACATAAGATTTCCATATTACACAAACAACCTCTCTCGTTCATCCTCATTTTATCAATTTCTTCTCAACTTAACACACCCCTAAGATTGTCCATCTGAACACATTGTACTTTAGATCTATATCTCTTATTCCAGACCATAATCTCACTAATATACATTAACACTGGTAACAACACACCCTCATGTAAGACCCTAGCGCACTCAAGACTTAGTCTCTTTACATCCAACAAAACGATTTAAATTGCACCAGCCATCCCCACCCGCCATTCACAACTTTCCTACTACACACTGTGCATCATCCGTTCCCTTTTCATCCAACATATATCTTAAATATTCCGGCTGCTCATCATCTAACATAACTTCACACCGAGGACTGTCCTCACTCCCAATCATAACCTTACTCTTATCTACGTTTACTTTCAAACCCCTCCTTTTACACACCCTGCCAAATCTCTCTACCAATCGTCTTAAACTCTCTTCAGATTCACCACACAAAACCAAATCATCTGCATATAATAGGTAGGGTCCCATCAACTCACCTCCATTCTCCATCACTCTAACACCATCCCCTGCCACCCCACCTCTATTTCTTTCATAACCCCATCCATATACAAATTGAATAACCAAGGAGACATAACACATCCCTGCCTCACTCACCAATCACTTTAGGCTCCATTTTTCTTACACATGCTTCACTATCGTCATACATACTTTTGATTCCATTCAGAAGCCTTATATAAGGGTACTATTACTGCTCTCCTCCATTCCCTCGTAACTATACCCTCCATAAACGCTTTGTTACACAACTTCCAAATCCAATTAATCACAATTCCCACCGTACTTTATTATCTCACCATTAATTTCATCTATACCTGCAGATTAAATCTTCAACCTTCTCATTCTACCCATTACCTCCTCCTTACTAATGACCTCATCCCCAAAATAGTTATTCCTTCTTGTACCCTCAAACCCACACACAATCACTATCACCTCTTCATAACTGCCAATGTAATGCAGATTTTCGAAGTGTTCCCTCCACACTCCCCTCAATCCTTTCATCAGTTTTACGAAAGCACCACTATTCATTATCTAAGCAATACCCTATTTTCATCCTAATCTTTCGTGCTTCCTTCTAGAAGAGCTTCCTATTGCCTTGTAAGTCCCCATTCATCTTCCTTCCAAACTGTTCATTTACCTCTTTTTTTTCTTCCTATGTATGCACCTTTTATTATTCCTTTTTTCCTCCTTATATAATGCCAAACATCTTTCTTTCGAAACCTCATCATTGGCTTTTAGTACATTCAACCACGCTTTTTTACTTTTAACCGCTTGCATCATCTCTTCATTCCACCACGCTCTGTGTCAAAAGTGATTGGTTTAATATTAATAGCGGAGTGAGGCAGGGATTTGTTATGTCTCTTTGGTTTTTCAATTTGTATATGGATGGGGTTATAAAAGAATTAGAGGTGGGGGTGGCAGGAGATGGTGTTAGAATGATGAAGAATGGAAGAGAGTGGATGGTGCCCTACCTATATATGCGGATAATTTTTTGTTTTTGTGAATCTGAAGAGAGTTGAGAGGATGGTAGAGAGATTTGGCAGGTGTGTAAAAAGAGAAGTTAAAGTAAAATAGATAAAGAGTAAGTTATGGTTGTGATGATGACAGTTCTCGGTGTGAAAGTTATGTTAGATGGTGAGCAGCTGAACAAGTGTCTGAGTTTAAATATTTGATAATACATTGGATATTATTTTCGACATGACAGAATGTAGTAAAAAAAGTCGTGAATGGCAGAGGGTGGCTGGTTGCCATTAAATTGTGTGAATAAGGGATTAAATCTTTTGTGAAACTGAGTCTTTGAAGGTATGTTATTACCAGTGTTAATGTATAGTAGCCAAATTATGGTGTGGAATAAAAGGTAAAAATATAAGGACCACTCTGTTCATATGAATAACCTTAGTGACGTGTTAGATATGTGAAGAATTCATTAAAATGAGGAATGAGCGTGTTAAGAACTGTATGGTGTAGAAAAGTGTGAATGACAGAATATATGAGAATGTATTAGGATGGTTTGGTCATATGGAAATGATGGATGACAGTCTGTTGGTTAAGAGGGTGTATAGTGGTGAGTGTATTGTGAATCAACAGTCTGCGAGATCAATTGAAACGTGTATTATGTAAGCTAGAGAGTGTCTGAAGAAAATGTGTTTGGCAGAATCGAGATGAAAGGTGAATAATAGAATGGCGGGGTGTTGTAAGGGGGTTATGGTTGTGCCCACCTGGGCCAAGAGAACCCCACACGACGAGATCCATAGGAATGGTCCCTCGCTGTACCGTGAAGCTCTAGGGTGATTTTTATGACAGCGACGAGTTCTCACTAATAGGATAAAGGGGGTTAAATCTGGGCTTTCTTTTCAACTAATGTGTCATACTATTCTCTTTTCTGTTTTCGGTGCATGGTACGCACCTACCCCCAGTTTGGGGAAGAAGATATATATATATATTAATATATATAATAATATATAATATATATATATATATATATATATATATATATATATATATATATATATATATATATACATATTATACTATATTGTTACGGTATATATATATAATGATATATATAATATTATATATATATAATAAATAAATATATATAATATATATATATATATATATATAATATATATTATATATATATTATAATATATATATATATATTATAATAATTAATATATAATATATATAATAATAAATATATATTTATAATATATATATATATATATATAATATAATTATATAATAAATTATATAATATTTATATATATATAAATATATATTCATTATATTAATAATATATAATATATATATTATATATATAATATAATACTATATATATATATCTATAATAATATTAATATATATATATATATTATAATAATATATATATAGAAACCTAACAACTACTCTACCTACCCTACTGGTTCAAGCAATCTACACGCAAGAACCAATTACTTATCATTAATATTTCTTTCATTTGATTCAGTCTTCTATGTACAAGAGTCCTTAGAACAAAAAAGCAAAAAAGAAATAATTTCATTAGATTATTTAATATATATATACAGAAATCTAACAACTACTCTATTGACTCAAGCAATCTACATTGCACGAACCAATTTACTTATCTTTAATATTTCTTTCCTTTGATTCAATCTTCGGGCGTTGAACAAATTCACCTGAAATGGAAGAGAACATTTAATGGAAATGGAAGATAAATTTAATCAGTCTTATACTCTTCTCTTTCTTCATCTTTGCTTTTTTTTCTTTCTCCTCTCCTTTAATAAGGTATTCCAATATTTCGTTTCTTTTCATACCCTTTTGTGTTAATACATCAGCCAATTGTAATTTCGTATTAATCCAGTCTATTTCATCTATTTCTCTCCTTTCCTTTATTTCTCTTATTGAAGCTATATCAATTCTTAATAAACGGCTTAACACTCCATTTGCTGATTTAATAACTTTTTTTTAATGCTTTGCTATCAGTTTTTAAGTTAAACAATCATAAGTATACTATTCAAATTTAATTTCTTCCCATACCGTTTTTATAAAAATATTGTGTCGTTTTCGGTAGCCCCCGAAACTAAGAGCTTCAACTTCTATTGTTGATTTACGCACTCTTTTTGCAAACCTTCGATTTCCATAGCAATGGACATTCTTGTTCATGGCATCTTCAATGCTTATCAAATAACCTATCTGTGAGTTATCGTCTCCGATATTATTGAATGAGGCTACGGCATTTACTTCTATCTGTAAATTCTCCTTTTATTCTGTTCAACCAAATTTTAATATCTTTCTCTTCCATTTTCTTTACTGTTTTTATTAGTTTCCTCATATACCATACCTTTTTTAAATTTTTTGCTGAAAAAAACTAACTTCCATTGATAGTTTAGGTCTTGTATGTTGTGCTAGCCAATTTAATATACTCACCATTGCTCTGTATTCTGTCACTTCTTCTGAATTCATTTCCTGTTTTTCTCAAAATCTTTTTATTTCAGGACATTCTATTTGTTTCACATTGTATCAGATCAAGAAAATTATTTTGTCCTACTTGTTCTATGTTTATCCCAACGTATTTAAATATTTTTTGTTCTTCCTAACCTATCTTATTCTCTTTTAGTATCCTTATTACAACATCAAACTTTTTATCACCTCCATAACAAAAATCACCCACGTGGAAACACATTATTCCTATCATTGGTATCAACTTCCATTTTTTCTCCCGAATGAAAAAATACTCTAAGCTAAGCTAAGCTAATGAAAAAGTATACCAGAAGAGACACACACTTACTCTGAACATAAAGAACTTCAATCTTTTGTTAAGTAACAGCAACAAATTTTAAAGTAATTTATTAAGTCTACTTTTTGTCGTATCAATTATACTTCGAGACAGCAACCCCACTATGGCCATAGTCAACTTACTCTCCTAGAACCTAATACGTTCTAAAAGTAGGTTAAACCTTAAACAATCAATAGCCTGAAGGGCAAACACTAACTTTAATTACAAAAATGTTGTTAACTGAAACAAGAAATAAATAAAATATAAACAATGAAAAGCAAAACATAAAAAATACACTCTAACCACGTCCCAATGAGATGATTCAACCAGCAATGCAACCCATTACACAAAACAACTTAAAATCAATCTTATACCTTTCTCTCCCCCTCTATTTCCTCCTTCTACGTATTCCTTTATGCCTCTCACACCCAATCTTCCCTTCGTAAGCTCATCCGCCAATTGATGTTTCGTGTCAATCAGTTCAACTTTTGTAATCCTTTTTCTTCCAACACCCACTTGATCCACGCAACATCCATCCTTAAGCTCTTATACAATACTTGTGTTACAGAATATTGCATTCTTTAGAGTCTTTCTGTCCGTATACACCTTGATTTGTAACCTCTCACCCCAACAGCCTCTCCAACATTCCTCTAAATGTTTATTAGCTTGTGTACCTTCTATAAACGCAATTGCTTCTGCCTCAATCGTAGGTCTTGCAACTCTTTTCTTTCACCTAGACTTCCAAGCAATAGGACATTTATTACCTTTTTCATCCTTAAGAGTCACAATATAACCTACCTGAGAACTGATACTCACTTCCATACCATAAGGTGCATTTGTGTACACTTCCATTTCAATCTTATCTTCAAATGTATACACAGCCAGATGCCCATATTTATATCCTTTCCTCTTTTTATAATATAATTAATTTCCTCATTTCCTCCACTTTCCCTTTATTAAAAAATCTACTCCTTTCACTTACAGAATAAAATAGATCTGGTCTCGTCTGATCACTCACCCAATTTATTTGCCCCACTAAGAATATATGTAAGTCAATTCCTTACTCTCCATTTTTCTATCATCAAAGAAATTTCTTTTATTCGGAACACTTATACTTTCCATATATTTATCTTGTTCCAGCCACACATCACTTTCATACTCATGTATATTAACCCCTACATATTTAAAACTCTTAACGTCTTCTGAACCTATTTCTAACTTTTCCTTCATGCCTTTTATAACTTCATCCATGAATATTTCAAAACCACCAAAACAAAAATCATCCACATGCGTACACATAATCCCTATTAATCTCCCTTCTTTCTTCCATAAAAATAAAGCCGATTCTAATTTACTTCCTATACCTCCTAATTCCTCAATAACACCAACCACCTTGCTATACCAAGCTCTTGCAGCATCTTTCAAACCATACACAATTTTCTTCAACTCTTTTGCCTCTTTTGGAGGAATCACATAAACCTTTCTTTTGATAATATCACCTTGTAAATAAGCAGATTTAATGTCAATAGAATTACACTCCCATCCCTCCCTTTTTATAATACTTAAATAAGTTCTCAAAACCTCCCCTGAACAGGTTGGAGCTTCTGAAATTAGATCCTCTCCGTCCTCTTCAAACCCTTTTGCAACCAATCTAGCTTTACATATACATTCTTTTCCATTCAATTTTTCAGTAATCACCCATCTAAGAGATATCTTCTTTTGTCCTCTATCATTTACCTTCTTAAAAACATCATTCGTTTCCCAATTGTCCCAATTGCCCAACAACATTTTCTCTTGATCCTCTATACTTTCAATCTTCATATAATCTCTAAAGTCAATCCAACTACACTCACCACTAGAAACATTTTGTATATTATAACTGTCACTCCATTTCTTACTATTAGCTTTCCCTGCTCTACTTAAGACTTTCACATTCATACATTCTTTTTATTGCATCTATATCTTCTTCCAATTTTTATCTTTGTCATCTTCTCCTGCTGTTCTCTTTGATCATTCCTATCCTCTTCCTCCTCTTCTTCTTCTTCTTCATCATTTATTTTAGGGACACAAACTATTTTAAATTCTTCTGTCTCTATATCACCTCCTGCTTCATCATCTTTCTCTTTATTACACATATCCTTATTCTGAGGTACCCCTGCTAATCTAGTAATATATAAACCCTTGCTATATCCCTTAAAGACCCCCCCCCCCCCATCCTTAACTATTACAGTTTTTCCATTCCTTCCTATCATTTTTGCCAGACCCCTCCACTGTTTATCTATATCTTTTTTATAATACACTTCCTTACCTACTTCAGCTAATTCACCATTGTGTTCCCTTATCTACCCCTTCATTGCTTTCTTTATCCTATCCTCTGATTCTTGTGGTATATGTATTAATCTCCCTTTACTTATTCCATCTAAATGTTTCTTAAAATTTCCACCTCTATACCGATTATGCCCATACTACAATTTTCCTCAATCGTATTGTTCGGTAACCTAACATTTTTTTTCCAAAAACTAATTAATTAGGAGAATACCCATTTTTATCTAACAACCAATTCTTAGCAGCTACAGAACAAATCAAACTCACATTCTTACTAACCCCCTCATTTTTACTTTTTCTCATACAATCTTTCAACATTCCCACTATCTTTTCAGATTGACCATTACTCTAAGGACTCTCAGCCGCAGCTGCCCATTGAGGCATACTAAATCTTTCACACAAACCTTTCATTTTTACCTTTTAAAATTCTAAACTATTATCATTCAAAATTCTTACAGGTGCACCAAACCTACTAATCCATCTTTCTAACACTTTTTCCACTATTTCTTTGCCTTCTTTATTTTTAACCCTACGCGCCTAATAATACCTAGTCCCTAAATCAATCATAGCTAGAAATCTATGTACCTCTATTTCACCAAAATTCATCGCTACTGTTTCATTGAAAGCCTTTGTTGAGGGAAACCTAACTATACCTAACGCAAGTATCACATTCTTCACTAACATTTTCCATACAACTTCTTATTTCCTTCCATTCTTCACTATCAATTTCATCCCTATAAGCATCCATAACTAGTTCCAATAACCTTCTTTTCCTGGATGTCTAAATTGTAAATGTAACCTATGTACCACTTTTTTTCTATTATTCTCATTTAAAAAAAATCTTCCTTTGTGCCACCTAACTACCAAACAGATCTACTCAAACCTTTTCATAAACCGATCTTCATGTGTCCCGTCTTATTCACCATACATCTAACTTTTAAATTATTAAAAACACCTATATTCAATTCATCTTTTCTCAGATTTATACTAGCATACATTTTTTTTAACGATTCCCTAGTAGAATCACCAAACACATATTTCCCATTTATTCATATCATAGATTCTTTCACATCATCAATGTCCTTTTCATTCATACTTCTTACTACTAAGCCTAGTCACTTTTCACCTATCACATTTTTCTGACATCCAGTATCCACAATCACACGTATCCCTTTCTATCAATTATACTTTCACTGTAAAATATCAGATTACCTGTTTCCTTATTGATCCATCCTCCTCCTCTACATACCCTCTCATACTTCCTACCTGTTCTCTCAAATCAGAATCACCCCTTGCATCTATTACTTCCTCTCTCCTTTTATACTGTTCTCTCTTGGGACACCGAGCCGCAAAATGGTATACAGAATGACACAAAATCATTTCATCACCTCGCCAAAAATTTATTCTTCCTATTTATTCATCACTATCTTACCCCCACCCCCTTTCATAAGACATTTTCTCTTCTCTCTTGTGTCCACCATCCACTTTTCACTCCTAAACCCCCATACACATTTATGAGACCACCTTTAAAATTTTGAAACACCCAAGCATCCTTACCTCAATATGCTAACACCATCTGTCTCTGATTGGTATCCTGATTTGCTCCTTCCATTAAATGCACACACCTCATATCTTCTCCTAAATCAACTCTTACCAGTCATCTTACATTTACTTGCAATCACCTCATACCTGTTTACATATTCTCTCATGCTTTCTTTCTCCTTTTTTAACATAAAAAAAATCTAGTATTCTATCATACCGGTCACGCTGCTTATCTTTACCATATCGTTTATCCAACCCCTCTAACACTTTTTTTTATACCTACATCCTTTCCTAACTTATAATTTCCTAATTCCGTCCTTTATTAGTCCTACCATTTTTTCACATTACGCATTACTCCATGAACTCTCTGCAGCAGTACTTTTAATTTCAATCCCGAAGCATTCCGTTGAAATTTTTATTTCTTTATTTTGAAATTCTAACCCATTGTCCGATAGGAATTTTTAAGGTGCTTTAAAAACGCTAATCCATTTCATCGTAATTTTCCGAGCAATTTCTTCAGGTTGTTTGTTTTTTTATGTAGGTGGCTTGCACATAATTTGTGACCAGGTCCATCATTACAGGACACCTCTTTCCTTCTAACTCTCCCAGATCTAATGTCACAACCTCATTAAAAGTCCTTTCCATGGGAAAACCTACCACTGGTTAGCTGGATTCTTCTTATATTCTCGTACACACTTTACAATTCTCACAAATCTTTTCAAGTTCATTTTCAATATTTCTATTATACATCTCAAAAAATCACACACACTACAACACCTAAGCAGTAAAATCTGGTTAAACCAGGTGACTAAAGCGACTTCTTCACGACCATAACCAAATGTACTGAGGGATCCCAAATATTATTCGTTTCTTTGCAGAACTCTAAATAACATCTAAGAAAAATTTTACACTATAATATAATACGGATATAAAGGTCATTGCAAATTACAGTTGCCTATAATTTACATCTAACAATCTGTTAATATATAAAGATTTAATATTTTTTTTTCCCGAAATTCTCTTAAAAATCATTTGTGAAAACGTGGTTTATATCGGAATGGGTATATTATTATTATTATTATTATTATTATTATTATTATTATTATTATTATTATTATTATTATTATTATTATTATTATTATTATATAAATTGTATTTAAGTTTTATGGATTTGCAACAGACGTATGATATGATTTATTAATAGGGAAGCTCTATGGCAGGTGTTAGTGGTATATGGTGTTGGTGGTAGGCTTCTGAATGGAATCAAAAGTATGTATGACGATAGTGAAGCGTGTGTTAGAATAAATGGAGTTGAAAGTGATTGGCTTAAGATCAATAGCGGAGTGGGCAGGGATGTGTTATGTCTCCTTGGTTATTAAATTTGTATATGAATGGGGGTATGAAAGTATTAGAGGTGAGGTGGCAGGGGAAGGTGTTAGAATGATGGAGAATGGAAGAGAGTGGAGGGTGCCCTACCTATCTATATATGCGGATTTTTTGATTTTATGTGACGAATCTAAAGAGTTTGAAAGGATTGGCAGAGGGATTTCGCAGGGTGTGTAAAAGGAGGGGTTTGAAAGTAAACGTATATAAGAGTAAGGTTATGGCTGTGAGTGAGAACAGTCCTCGGTGTGAAGTTATGTTGGATGGTGAGCAACTGGATCATGTGTGTGAGTTTAAAAATTTAGGATATATGTTGAATAAAAAGGGATGCATGATGCAGAGTGTAATAGAAAAGTTGTGAATGGTAGGAAGGAGGCTGGTGCAATTAAATTCTTGGTGGATGTAAAGGGACTAAGTCTTGAGTGCGCTAGGGTTTTACATGAGGGTATGTTGTTACCTGTGTTAATGTATAGTAGCGAAACTATGGTATGAAATAAGAGGTATAGATCTAAAGTACAATGTGTTCAGATGGACAATCCTAGGGGGTGTGTTAGGTCACTTAGGTGTGAAAAGAATTGATAAAATGAGGAATGAACGCATTAGGGTGTTGTGTGATGTGAAGAAAGGAGTAAATGGGAGATTAAATGAAAGTACATTGAGATGGTTTGGTCATGTGAAAAGGATGGATGATGTTCGGTCGGTTAAGCGGATGTATATTGGTGAGTGTGTTGGGAATCGCCTGACTGGGAGACCGAAGAAAAAGGGCTTGAGTCAGTAAAGGAATGCTTGGAGGAGGGGAATGGGAGTTTGGCCGAGGCGAGAAGAAAAGTGCATAAGAGGAGTGAATGGCGGGGTTTTATGAAGGGGTGTGGTTGTGGCCCACTTGTGCCAAGGGGTGTACCCTACTTTGACGAGTTGCCAAAGTGAGGGTCCGTCGCTGTCCCGTGAAGATCTAGGGTAGATTTTTCTGACTGCGACGAGTTCTCACTAAAAGGTATAAAAGGGCGGTAAGGTTGGGCTTTCTTTTCGATTTGCGTCATATTCTTCTTTTACTATTCTGTTTCCAGTAAATGTTTACTACCTTACCCCCTTTCTTGGGAAGAGGTGAGTGATTATGATGGTTATATATATATATATATATATATATATATATATATATATATATATATATATATATATATATATATATATATATATATATATATATATATATATATATATATATATATATATATATATTTATATAACTTACTTTTAACGTGCTTAACCCTTCTCAGAGGGTAACACGAGGGGACTACAGGAAATCAAACCTTTAAGGCCGGCCATCCCAAGCCTGTCGCCACCACGTGCTTTGCAGCCGGTTTTAATTCTTGCTCCCAGAAAGATAAAACTCAGACTGCTGTGCGGAGGATTGAACCAGCGTCCTCTCGCATGAGAGTCGGCGAGTCAACCTCCTACGCCATATATATATATATATATATATATATATATATATATATATATATATATATATATATATATATATATATATATATATATATATATATATATATATATATATATAGATATAAATTGTATATATATATATATATATATATAGCATATATATATATATATATATATATATATATATATATATATATATATATATAAAGAAGAGCAGTTATATATATATATATATATATATATATATATATATATATATATATATATATATATATATATATATATATATATAATTGTAGGTACGTAGATGGAGCTTGTTTTATGAGTGATGTTGCCGATCTTCTTGAATTAGCACAAGAAGAAATTTTTATTACTGACTGGTGGTTAAGCCCGGATATTTATATGAAAAGGCCCGATCTCACAGGCAGACAGTGGATGTAAGTTTAAATCTATTTGAATAATAATTTTTGTACTTATGAAAGTAATAATATTGCAAAATAAATATTTTCCATTCTACAGGCTGAGTGAAATTTTGCGCCGTCAGGCCGCAAGAGGGGTGAGAGTGTTCATTCTTTTGTACAAGGAAGTTGAGCTCGCTCTTGGCTTAAATTCTCTCTATTCGAAGCAGAATCTGTGTCAGTTGAGTCCTAATATTAAGGTCTTGAGACATCCAGATCACTATAAAGGCTCTCTCTATTGGGCTCATCATGAGAAAATGGTTATTATTGATCAAATGCATGCCTTTGTGGGTGGTATTGATTTGTGTTATGGCAGATGGGACAATTACAGACACAAGTAATTATATATATATATATATATATATATATATATTATATATCTATATGGTGTAGATAGATATATATATATATATATATATATATATATATATATATATATATATATATATATATATATATATATATATATATATATATATATATATTAATAATAATAATAATAATAATAATAATAATAATAATAATAATCAATACAATACACACACACACACACACACACACACATACATACATAATAATAATAATAATAATAATAATAATAATAATAATAATAATAATAATAATTACTATTATTTTTATTCCTTGGGATTGCCCGCTTATACTAGTTGAGCGGAGTGTTACAAAACACACACACGCACACAAGTAGCTTAATCAACCGACTATAATCCATCCTCTCCTCATACCTAACCATCCTAAAATACTATAATTTATTTTCCTTTTCATGCCTTTCTTCACCACACAGCTTCCTAACACTTTCATACCTCTTTCACACCTATCACACCCCTAAGATTATCCATATGAATAAACTGCACCTTAGAACTATACTTCTTATTCCACAACATTGTTTCGCTGATAAACATTAACACTGGTATCAACATCCTCTCATGCAAAACCTTTTGCATTCGCCAAAGATTTAATTGCATCATCCATTTTCCTACAACTCAGAACTTTCCTATTACACCCACATCCGTTCCCATTTCATCCAGCATATAGCCCAAATATTTTAAACTCCGATACCTCCTGTACTTGTTCTAGCTGCTCACCATCCAACATGATTACACACTGTGGACTCGAATCACCCATTACCATCACCTTATTTTTATTCACATTTATTTTCAAACCCCATCCATTTACACACCCTGCCAAACCCCTCTCAAACTTTCTTCAGATTCGCCACTTAAAACCGGATCATCGGCTTACAATAAGCAGGACACCTCTTCTCTTCCAATCCCAATTAGTCTAACACCCCCACCTTTATTTCTTTCATAAACCCATCTGTATGCAAATTAAATATCCATGGAGACTTAACACATCCTTGCCTCACTTCGCTATTAATATTAAACCATTCATTCTTTACTCCATTTATTCTCGCATATGTTTCACTACCAACATACATACTTTTGATTCCATATAGAGGCCTGCCACCAACACTGTATTTCATTGACTGCTGCAGTAGAGCTTTCCTGTTAATCCTGTGCCTGTTACAAGTCCATAAAACCTAAAAACAATTTATTCTTCTCTCATTTTCTCATTCATTTGCTTCAACAAAAAAATTTGATCAACACATCCTCTACCACTTCTAAATGCACCTTGCTCTTCAACAATTAGTCCCTTAGTCACTCGATCCACTCTTTCAACCAAAATACCAGCATATATTTTCCCTACAACACTCAATAAACTAATTTCCTTATATTTTCTGCAATTCCTTTTTTCTCCCTTACCTTTTAATAAGGGTACTATCACTACTTTTCTCCAATCCTTCGGAACTATTCCATCCGCAAACTGTTACACAACTTCCATATAAATTCAATCACAATCTCGCCTCCATTCTTGATTATTTCATCTGTAATTCCATCTATACTTGCTGATTTACCATTCTTCAACTTTCTCACTACAGATTACCTCCTCCCTTCTAATTACTTCATCCCCCAAAATACCTACTTCTTCTTACACCATCAAACCCACACACATTCACTATCACCTCTTCATTACTGCGAATGTTATGCAGATTTTTGAAGTGTTCCCTCCACACTCTCCTCACATCAGTTTCATCAGCCACGAGAGTACCATTCATATTCATTGTTCTATGAAAATTCTCCTTACTCTCTCTTTGATAACCTTTCGTACTATCTTCCAGAGCTGCTACTTATTCCTTTGTAAGTCCCCATTCATCCTCCTTTCAAACTGTTTATTTATTTTTTTTTTCTCTCTCTCTCTCTCTCTCTCTTATGAAACTTTGTTTTCCTTTTTTTCTCATATATTACCATACACCTTTCTTCTTCTTCTTCTTCTTCTTCTTCTTCTTCTTCTTCTTCTTCTTCTTCTTCTTCTTCTTCTTCTTCTTCTTTTTCTTTCTTCTTTCTTTCTTTCTTTCTTTCTTCTTCTTTTCTTCTTCTCTTTCTTCTTCTCTTCTTTCTTCTTCTTTCTTCTTTCTCTTTCTCCTTCTTCTTTTCTTCTTCTTCTTCTTCTTCTTCTTCTTCTTCTTCTTCTTCTTCTTCTTCTTCTTCTTCTTCTTCTTCTTCTTCTTCTTCTTCTTCTTCTTCTTCTTCTTCTTCTTCTTTTTTCTTCTTCTTTCTTCTCTTTCTTCTTCTTCTTCTTCTTCTTCTTCTTCTTCTTCTTCTTCTTCTTCTTCTTCTTCTTCTTCTTCTTCTTCTTCTTCTTCTTCTTCTTCTTCTTCTTCTTCTTCTTCTTCTTCTTTTTTATTTTCTTTTAGTTACTACATACGCTTATCTTTCTTTTTTTTCATATTCTCTTCCAAAAAAGTCCTTCCAAGAAAGAAATTACCTCTCTTCTTTCTTTTTCTTCTTTTCTTTCTCTCTCTCTCTCTCTCTCTTCTTCTTCTTCTTCTTCTTCTTCTTCTTCTTCTTCTTCTTCTTCTTCTTCTTCTTCTTCTTATTTATTATTTTTTAGGATTTGTCACATGTTTCCATCTCACAAATAATGTAATCCGTAATTTGCAGACTTGTTGATTTAGGTCATGCTGGTGTTATAACACAAAAAAGCAGGGACATGAACACATTAGGCCGTCTGATTCTCAATACTCATGATTTAGTGAACAATGTTTCAAAGCTTTCAGTGGACCAAGTCCTAGAAAAAGATGTTGCAATAAATGATATTTTGCGACTTGATGGTACTAAAACATTTACACAGGAAGTTTCAGATAACGTCTTTGTAAAGGATAGTTCCATCGAGCGTCAAGAAGTTCCTTTTGTTGATGAAGGGATTGAAAATATGAAAGAGAATTTTGTCAATGATGATGATAGAGTATACAATGATGCATTTTGTAAAATTACAAGCCATTTACCCTCTGAAACTCCTTATGAACGAAAAAGTGTTTCAGTTTTTTGTGTTACCAAAGATGATGAAAACATTAAAGCGATTACTAATAAACAAAATTCCACTTCTATAGATTTAAATCATTCTCCAAACAATTCAGATGCTAGCAGCCAATCTTCTGACGAAATTGGCCCTGATACTAAAATCGAAAAAAATGACATAAAAAGTGTACTATTCGTGAATAATCACGAAGAGATTAATGGAGGGGACAACATTGCAAAGCTATCAAGTGGAGAAGATGAAGGTGATATAATCGTTTCTAAAGGAGAATCAGGTAAATCTCAGTTTAAAATGTCAAAAAACTTTAAAGCTGTTAAAAGTTTGGGATTGGACCTAGTCGAAGAGATGAAGGAAAAGAAAAAAGAAATGAAGCAATGGACCGAGAGAAAGGTTCCAGGATTAAAGAGGTAGGTTCCTTTATACATGTTTTAATAAAAACATGAATGTGTAATATTAAGAAATCAAATATCTTTTGCAATATATTATTAAACTGGTAAATACTGATATAATGAGCAATTTGCTTAGTCAGCACAAAGTTATCTACACATTTATATACCAAAGAGCAAAAAAAAAAAAGTTAATAACTGGATGTTATCTTTTATTCCTCCTGAAAGGCCTTTTGAGATAATGATATTCTTTTAACATTTTAAATTACATTATATATATTTTAACATTTTAAATTACATTATATATTTTAATATTTTAAATTACACTATATATCACTTTTCTAGAAAAATATTTTTAAATATATATAGTTGAAATATAAAATTTCACGGAAAATTTCCCATGAATAAAGCCGTTTTCGTTTTTGCGTTTGTGCTTACGAAACGTAAGAAATGCTTGAGTTTGCGTTCGTTTATGTCAAACTTAGCGAGAAAAATGCTCACCAAACGTAAGAAATTTCCTTAATTCTGTAAGGTTGCTATTTCCCGTGCTGGGCGAATTTAAACACGTTCTTACGAAAAAATGTAAACAAACAAGATGGCTGCGTGGTAGGTCTGTTTGGTTTGATGAATGTTTCATTCAATAAAATTAGCTTTAAATCTAATTCCTTTCAAATCGATAAACTCATCACAATAGTTGATCATTTATTTGTAATATAAACCATTGTTATTTTTTTTTATTTCTGTTTATTCCAAAACCACGTGGTCCATCATAAATGCTGATTTCAAATGTTTGTAAACAAGCGTTCGTTTATGCACGAAATTCGTGCTAAAACTGGGTGAGCACAAATGACAAAAACGATAACGGTCTTAATTTTTAAGATTTTGTACTTAGATACTTCCTTGTTTGTAAATCAATTAGCTGAATAGTTTTTGTTAAGAACTATTCCACAGTTTTACCCCTCAATAAAAAATTATTGGTTCATGGAAATTTACTCAAGGTTTACGATTTATTAGAAGTGGGAGTTTCGATTCTGAAGTTGGGCTTTCTCATAGTGATAATGAAGGGGAGCAACATATTAGACCTGAAGGAAAATCTAAAAGGTAATTTATTTATTTTTTATTGTTTTAATTTAATTTTTCTTTTTTTCAGATGAGGGAAACCTCCTTGTACCAAATATTTGTTTATATATTTTGTAAACTTCCTGATGTTTTTTTCCTTTCATAGTAAAATTAATATATTTAAATGTTTTATTTATGGTTAAATTCTCATTACATTAGTTTCTGTATTTTCTTGTCATTATTTGTTTTGAAATATATTTATTTAAAGTTCGTGTTTTATAATTGATGTTTATTATGTTTAATCTTCTTTATTAAAGGCTTCGTCGACGGATCAGGAGACGCGCAAAATCAAAGGCTAATATAGGCCACCTCAACAAAGCTGACAGAACTTCTTCGACAGGCTCGCTCATAGACATACATAAAGAAGTTGTTCAAGAGGAAATCAATTCTGTTCATTTATGGCTTGGGAAGGATTATGTTAATTGGATAACAAAGGACCTCTACGATCCTCAGATGCCTTTTAATGGTAGGTGTGAATTTTATTCATTAAGGGAGTTATTTATTTTTGAAATATATATGATAACTAGTTTTCTTAACTGTTTCTTCAGTCTGCTAAAATTATTTAATTTCCATGACACTATGGTAATTAAAAACTCCATGTATGAATCCAGGGAAATAATTTAGGCTTCCCTCGGCCATAGTTATCATATTATGATGCTGCAGTAGATGAAACATTGAAAATGTAGAAAGCATATTTGAATATGAAATGGCAACTTCATATTTTAAAATTTATAGGCTGCAAAAAATTTAATTCCATATAATAAAATATGCTCACATTTTTTTTAATTACTACCCACTTTCCATCTTTTTAGATACAGTTAATAGACATCAAACGCCGAGAATGCCGTGGCATGATATAAGTTTATATGTTGAAGGGCCGGCGGCTCGTGATGCGGCTAGACATTTTATTTTACGATGGAATGCTGTTAAGTCAGAAAAGGTTGGTAGCTAATGCAAACTGTTTCACAAGAATAGATTAAATGAGTTATATTTACTTTTTATTAAAGGTCACATTTTGCTGTTAGAATATTTAATAATTGATATCGTTGCAATCAGAAAATGTGGTTTACAGTTTTAATTCAATAATAATAATAATAATAATAATAATAACAAGCGTTTGTCTTGCTCCTAACGGAGCAAGGCTTTTCTATTGAGCGAGGGCTAAATCACCCTCATTATGGTGGTGTCATTGGTTTTGGTCGTAAAGACCTTCACAAAAAGGCAACGAATTTGATCGGTTTTTGCCTTAAACTATTTTAGTAAATAAACCATCAATGATACCAAAACATTCACATTTTCTTAGGAGTAGATTGTGTGGAACTATTTCAAATGGTTTCAGAAATCTAACAGTAATAGTACACAATTTTGTTTTCCGTTTTGTATTAATAATAAGAGTGAAGATAATAATAATAATAATAATAATAATAATAATAATAATAATAATAATAATAATAATAATAATAATAATAAGTAAAAGATATGTTGTTGGTCCAATGCCTAGCAATAAAAATGAAGGTAAAATTTGCCATTTTTCAGCACATGTAAGAGAGTTGGCCTTTAAAATTTTCAATACCGAAAGCACGAATGTGTTCGTAATATTATAAATCCTGCAACAATTGCACATTCATGGCTTTGGCATTTGACAAACGATATAATATATAATAGTTCTTGTTCTTTTTTTTTTTTAAATATCCTTGTTTCTGTTAAATAAATAAATTATTTTTTAGGTAAAAAATAATGAACGGTATCCGTATCTAATTCCAAAAACGTACAAACCATCTTCTTTTTTGCCGTCCGTTCTACAATTAAAGCATAAAGTGAAATGCCAGGTAAGTAATGCAGTTAATTTCAATGTTGTAAAATTAATTTAGAATGCCATTTAATTTTTTTTTTTGTCTTTAGTAATTTAATACATCTACTAATCTTAATTATTAATATTGAGGATAATTGATTTGGTGTAAATATTAAGTTACGTTTTTAATACTTTATTAAGATTTATCAATACTTTTAGATAATTTTAATCTACCCATTAAATACGGTATTACATTTTTAAATATTAGAGTCTTCATTAAAAATATATTTTGTATGAAGGTGTTGAGAAGTCTTGGAATTTGGAGTGGAGGTGTAAACAATATTGAAAGAAGTATATATAATGCCTACGTTGATGCCATAAAGAATGCCAAACATTATATTTACATTGAGAATCAGTTCTTCATTACATCGGCCTCGATTGGAAAGAACGAAGTTGTCAATAATTTAGCTTATCATTTGTATAATAGGATTCTTGAAGCTCATAGGTAATATACTCAATTTCTTTTTCTCCTACAAATGTAATATTTATTTAGTTTATCTTTTATTTTTAATATTATTATGGAATATGACTAACTACGTTTCGTTTATTGATACTTTCTTACGTGTGATATCTTTATTATTCTGGTGATGGCTTATAATGATATAAAAACATTAACATTTTAATATCTATCAATTTTTTGGACATAATGTACTTTTATTTTATAAAATTGAAAATATTTTGAATATAAAAAAACTGGGGCATGCAGTTGTGGTATTCGTTCATGTTCGTTGTAAAACATAAAAGTGATGGCCAAGCAGTTACGCAAGTAATAATAATAGCTTAACCAGTTTAAATACTGTAATTTAAAATTTTAAATAATTCTTCAAATATATATACCTGCTGTTACTAACCTCTGCTGGTCTACCTAACGACTTTTCAATTCACTAACCTAACTTAATAGCCCCAAATAGCCTACCTAATGGAATTACTGATAATATTATATTATATATATTATATATATTCAAAATTATATAAAAACGTTTATAGTATATTTATTACGGTACCAATAGTTTGCTTACTATTATTTTTAAAGTTGCTACTATATACGTAGTTGAAATATTTTAAATGGATTTAACACCTTGAGAAAGTATAGACGTATTGTGTTTATGCATCACTGTTGCATATTCATATTGCGGAAATTTAAGTTTTTTGCAACTTCAGTATTTTAAATTACATATGGGTTTATTAGAATTAGAAAATTTTTAAAATGGCTACTGTATAGTACTAACGTTTAAAACTAATGTGAACATACTTCAATAAGCGTTCGTTGTGAATACAAACCTTCAATTGATGTTGTTCTAAAGTAACTTAAATATTGATTTCCAGATTAATGTTTGAGCGAGCGACATATGTTCTATACATTCCAGGATGACAAGTCGATAATATTATAGTATATAAAATATAATAATATATTACATACTAATATACTTATATATATAATATTATATATATATAAATATATATAATTATATAATATATATATATTAAAGTAATACAATTCTAGAATATGATAAAAATAAACTAACGCTTTTTACTGTTACTAATCGTTGTCTACCCTAACGCAAAGACTTTATCCTAACCTACTTAATAGCCAGCGAAGTAGTCCATAACCTAATGATTTACGTTAATATATAATAGTATATATATATATTATATATATATAATATAATTATTATATATATAATATAATATATATATATATATATATTAATATATATATAATATAGATATATGTTATATAGCTACTCAAATTCATAGATATATTGCAAAAATTAATTCGAACGTTGTAACAAAGCTCGCAAACTCCATTGGTAAAGGCATATATCATATATATTACACATTCATTTCTAAATTTAGCGTCCACGTATAGTATACACGTCCAGCTAGATAGGAAGTTTCTAACCGCACTTGACATAAAGTTTGCTTAATGTAAATTAGGATATTATATTAAAAAATAACTTTCATTAAAAAATACTCCTCACTTTTGGTTACATTTCTATGTTCGTAGATTGCTTTGGCTACATTTGTATGTTGCCATCTTTATTACAAATAATCTTATCGAATTAGTAATGTTAAGATCAGCAGCTCTCTGTTCTTCCTATAAAAAATATATGAAATTTTTTCTGCTGCCGAAAAGTTAAACAAAGCCATATATATATATAAATATAGTATATATATTATAATATATATATATATATATATATAATACTATATATATATATATATATAATATAATTAATATATTATAATATCTATATACTATATATTAATATATTTATATATTATAGATATATATATATATATATATACTAATATATATAATTATATATAATATCTATTATATTATAATCATTATATATATATACTTATGTACTATACCATAATTATGTGTGTGTGTGTGATATATTATATATATAATATATATATTATATTTATATATATATTTATATTTTTTAATAATAATTTTAAATTTTTATATATATATTATAATATATATATATATATATAATTTAAAGATTGAATTTTCGTCGCTCTGAGCTTTGATATTCACATATCAGATATATCGAGTAATTGGGTATATCGATATAAATTCAATATATATAATTATTATATTATATATATATATTATATAATATATAGTATATATACTATATATATAATATATATATATATATATATACTATATATAATTGTAAATCTGGGTCTACTAACAATGTTATCCTAACCTAGACTAATAGCCCAAAGTTGCCCTAATTAATGGACCATTATCTAAGCCCCAAGTATCCCCCCTAACCATAACAGATAATCTAGGTCCCCAAATACGCCCTAACCTAATGGATTAGTTAAAGCCCCAGTACCCCTAACCCTAATGGATTAAATATTATCATTCTGTATATAATTATATATCAGATCATATAGCTGACCATCGGCTTATCAACCCTTATACTTATACAGATCATAGGTATTGATGTATAGTACTTATAATATATACTACATATACTAATTATAATATATATATATATTACCGAGTTACTACTATATATATATAATATATTAATGTTATATATACTATATATATATAGTACTATATATATATATATCATACTTACGTAGTTATGATATATATATATAATAATATATATATATTATATATATTTACTGATAGGTGAAAGCAATACCGTGAACGACATTTGTTACTATTACAGTAGAATTAAAATTATGTACTGCAAAGTGACCGGATAGAAAACTTGCAACGTCCTCCAGCACGTTGTCTTTAGTTCAAATATTTTTAAAATTAATTTAAAATCCTGTAAAAAACTCTAGTAAAAGGTTGATCATCAACTTACAGAAGAACACAACTCACTATAGGGATTATCGAAAGGAACTAGAATCAAGATGGCGTCTATTGAATTGAATAGCTTAACTGATATCTGAATGGGTGAACGTGATATATATTTTTATATATATATAATATATATATAGATATATATAATTAATATATATATAATATTATTAAATTATAGTATATTAATATACTATATATTACAATTATATAATTACCGATGTCTATCGAATTGTATCATTTTTGGACTGAAGATATTTTGCGTCAGAGCGAAAAAGGTACATTAAACCTACTTTCATATAGTATATAATATATATTATAGTATATAATACTCTAATATAATATATATATATAGTATATATGATATAATTATATATATAATATATTATTATATTAAATATATATACTAATATCATATAATATACGTGGCTATCCAGAATTATTTTCGGGGGGGCCAAACAGAAAGTCGTTCTTATATTATATATAGTATATATAATATAATATATATATATATATAATATATTTATAAGTATATATATATATAATATTATATACTAATATATAATATATACTCTATATATATATATTTATAATATATATTAAAGGTAGGGATAGACCAAATATTACATTTCTAAGAAAAAATGGGAATAATTTATATAAATTACTAAAATCACCATACCCGGTAAATATGTTAAATTTTAAATCTTTGGCATGAGAGGAAGCAAAGTCCGAGATAATATCTTCAGTTTTTAATTTCAATAATTTCAATGTATGTAGAGGAGGCAAAAGATCCAGTAATATCTTTTCACCCCTAATGGTATTTCTTCAAGAAGTTTCAGTATTAATTGTTGAAAGCTTCTCTACTGTAGCAGTAGACATGGGAAAAATTGCCAGTATTTGCAAACAAGAAACTACATATTTGGAAATTGTGACTGCGAACAAGAAACTAGTCCGTCTATCATTTTACCTAAATTCTGTGCTGTGTTGCCATTTCAAGTTCCATAAATCCATTCTGCTGTTTCTAAAGTACGCGTCATTGTCGCTTTCGAGATTTTCTTGGATAATGTTTCACAATATTTATCTTTCATATTAATTGAACCTGTTCGGTATGACAAAATTGCAAGGAAGATATACTTTCTTTTATGATCTTGAAAAACCTTACCTCTCTAATGCTGATATTAAATCATCAATAGATCTTATAAAAAAGAATGTCCGAATTAAGTCTGTGGGTCTAGAAGAAGGGGAATGTGGTAGGTTATATGCTGCCATTTTCTTTGATGGCTTCAAGTTTTAGTTTTAACTAAATGACTAACGAGATTTGTTCCCTGACAGCGAAGAATTATATAAAATTAATTAACCCTCTGCAGTTTATATTACGAGATGAACAGGGCTTAAGATTTTTTTAGTGTCTTTAATAATTTCTTTGGGGGGGCCATGGCCCCTTGGCCCCCCCTAAATACGCCACGTATTATATATACTTATATATATATATATTATATATATAATATATTATATATATATCATATATATATATAGATATATATATATAATATTATATATATATATATAAATATATATATATAATATGCATTGGCGGTACTTTATAGAATGTTATTTAACCGAATTATAAGGAAGAAATTTGTGAGTTGTTGGGTACGATAATGGACATTAACCATTAATAAAATAAAATAAACTAGCATTTTTGATAAATAAAAAAAAGTAAATAAATAAATAAATAAAAAATAAAATAAAAATAAAAATAAAAAAAATAAAAGAGATTCGAGACAGGTCATGATGTTTGTTCTACTTAACTAGTATTTCTGGTGCATTTTTGAGCAGATGAAAAGGGCTGAGTTGCTGGGGTAATAATAATAATAATATAATAAAATAGATAAAATAATAATAATAATAATAATAATAATAATAATAATAATAATAATAATAATAATAATAATAATAATAATAATGAATAATTAATGAATTAATATAATAATAAAATAATATAATATAATAATTAATATTATTAATATAATAATAATATAATAATAATAATAATTTTCTTTGATCTTATTCATGTTTCTCTATCAATCCATAAACGCCTCTATTTTTGCAATCAAACTCTTTCAATTTCTTTAGTGCTGTTCTCGAGTTTGGGTCCAATAATGAAGGTCAGTTCATTGCGAATAGAGGTAACGCGGAAAAACGTTAAAGCTTTTTCTTACCAAAGACGAAATGCCCATAAATTCCGATATTTTATATAGATTTTTATATCCTTAGATCAGTCGACCCTATTTTTTATTTCTTTTTATTTGGGAGGAGAAGGGGATTGTTTTCTTCCCCTTTTAAGAGAGAAATTTTCAAATAGTCGTAGATGAGTTTTCATCAAGAAGTTTTAGATGGGAGTGGTTAACAAATTTCTGCTTATAAACATTACCTTGGCTACGCTCATTTCAAATTTAAAATTTCGCAACGTCAATCGTTTCATTCATGAAATTATAGTGAAGGCTTTCGGGAGGCTCAAAGAACCGGCGTTCTTAAGTCTTAACGAAACCACAGTTAAAGGCTCCGGGAGTGCTTCCGCATTCTTTACGAAATCTGGTCTGTCGGAAGCTAGAATATTCATGTGCTGCTCGCTAGCTACCAACCGCTGCTGGAGTCAGCATCCATCGCTTAATGGGAGTCACAACCCATCACACTAGAGGATAGAATGGATTTTAAAGAGAAGTTTCTTTAATTTTCACTTTGATTGGTAAAACCAAACCAGAAATCTTTGAGTTCAAACTAGGGTTGGCCAACGCACCGGCTGCAGAGCGGTGCGGTGAAGTGTGGTGCGATGCGTGGTGCGCTCATTTTGTTGCAGTGTTGTGTTTTGGGCAACAGAATTTCAACCTGTCCCGGTGGATGGTGCGATTGAGATGTGATGCGTGGGGGTGAGATGAGTGGCCCGTGTAGGGACATGGCGGCGCGGTGCCGTTATGAGCACGCCGCACACTTCTCACACATCGGAACCTAATTCGTTGTCCTTTTAACAGACCCTTCATACAACGGAAAGATAGAAATCTCCTGGAGTCAAACCTAGGGGGGGGGATGAGGTTGAGAATGCACGGGTACGTGAGTATTGTCATGGTGCAATACCCAATTTTTAGCTTCCTAAAGCTCAGGATATTGGGTCGGTTTCATATATTATCGAATATACATTATTATTATATATATTATATATCATATAATGTATATATATTATATATATAATTATATATGAGTATATATATAATAAGATAAGGCAAAGGCGTTACTTTCTGCCAGCCCAGATCATTTTTTGATCCGAGAGACTTGAGTACTCATATTTTAGCGTTCGAGCACTCACGAGAAGGTAGCTCGCTCGCTCTCGTCAGTTGAACTCATTAATGACGGAATGACCAATATAATTATTATATATATTATGATATATATATCATATATATATATATTTTCTTATATTATATAGTATATATATCTACTATCATCACATTTTAAATATGAGTATTTATATATTATTATATTATATCATATATATATTGTTAATATATTATTAATATATATTAGGTACTATATAATATATGTATATATAAATAATATACTATAATATATATATATTATATGATTAAAGTATATATATAGTATATAGTATATATAGAATAATATTATATATATAGTAAATCTAGTAAACTTTACTTTATTTTGATTGAAATTCATGAACTGCATTCAAAAAAACTGTAATAAATGCGATCATGATAGCGGGATGACTTTCTGTAAATATGTCATCGTGCTACAATTATCCTAGTTAGATGTGCTTTACTTCACTCTTTAGAGTTGTTATTTATCAAAGATTGTCTTGCTCTAATTAGTCGTTTAGAGTGTCGTTAGGCAGGTTAGGTTAGTTACGTAAATTAACCTAACCTATCGTAACCTAACCTAACCTAACCTAAACTTAACCTAAACTAACCAACTCTAACCTAACCTTAACCTAACCTAAACCTACCTAACCTAACCTAACCAACTTTAGTTAAACTTACCCTAACTTAACCTAAACCTGAGCTCGTAACGTCATTTAAACAGAGTGTAACGTTATGATTCTTTACATCTGTCAAGTAAAAGCACCAACTCTCTCTAAATAAATAGTAAGATTATATTATATATATATATCTATATAATATATTACTATTAATATATATATATATAATATATATATATTATTTATATTATATTAGATATATAGTATATATAATATATTATATGATATATTATATAATATTATATATATTTATATACTAATATATTTAATATATATATATTTATATTATTTTTTAATATTTTATATAGTTATATATTATTTTTTTTTTTTTTTTTTTTTTTTTTTTTTTTTTTTTGCGTGATATTTTTTCAATTCTGATAAGTCATATGTGAAGGAATATCTTGTAGATAGTATGAGAGCTATTTAAAGCTTGAATTCACATTCTGTGAATTTATATACTGTTCAAGGATAGTAGATTTTAACGGGTGTCATGCTAACCGTAATTATCTAATTTCATTAAGAAGTTTAAACTTTAAATCCGTGTTTTTTATTCTGTAAATTGTTTGGAATCTGCAAGTGATTTAACAAGATAATCTATGATCCTATATTCCATATTCGTCATCACAGAAAAGTGTGTTCTCTAGCTGTTGATAAACTTTGTAATTTTAATAGAGCTATTGTATTCGTGCTAATCTTTGTGAATACTATTCTCAATCTGATAAGTTATATGTGAAGAATATCATGTCAGAATATTATGAACTATTTTAAAAGCTTGAATTTATCGTAGCTTATATTTGCAACGAAGAAGAATAAATCTCCAGAATCCCAGGAATTGTTTCTTGAAAGCATTAGTCTCGCTCTCTCTCTCTCCGTCCAAAGCTCACGCATTAAAAATAATTATTGATTCTCGCATGCCTGTATTATTAATACACCAATCCTCGTTTGCTATTTTAACTATTGTGTAACCTTAAGAAGAATTATAGTAGTTATTTATATTTGTATATTTATATTGATCGTATATGCAATCTAAACTATTTCGGAAATGATATGTATGTATATGATGGGGTGATTTTTAAGGAATTTTAAATATTAATAAAGATTAGAAGTCAGTATAATAAAGAACTTAAAGTCGAAATGATTGGGGAAAAGGAAGGATAAAAAAAAAAAAAAGAAAGGAAAGGGAGGAAGGGAAGGGGAGAGGAGGAAGAGGGTTGGGGGAATAGATATAAATTGATAGAGTGTGGGTTTTAACCTTTTATATTTTATATTATCATTTTAACCGTATCTTGTTATTGTTATATTATTGAGGGTATATTAGTGAGCGAGGTGGCTTAGCTGTTGGAAGTGGCCAATTAGGGTGTGGGAGTTCCACCAAAGCGTCAGCCTGATGTGAGTTATAGTATAGCAAGAAGGGAAAAGATTGGGAGGAAGAGTAGGGTAATTTAGGGGTGAGGTGTATGATACGTGGATGAAGGGGTAAACGAGGATTTAGAAAGAGGGGAGGAAGTGGGTCGTTGAATGCTTTGAAGACAAAAAGGTTTGGAATGTTAGGATAACAAGAAAATAGCTGAAGGGAAAGAGGAGATGAGATTTGGAAATACCAACGGTTATGATTATGCAGGTTTATGTGAACGAGAGGACGTAGGGCGAGGGTGAAGGGTGGGTTAGTTATGAGGAAGAGGTGGTGAATAGGTGAGTTGTGCAGCCAGGTTGAGTTCGAAGGATAATGTGGTAAAGGAAATTCGGGGGAAATGTGGATTTTTATATGTGCATTATGCACCAGGGAAGGGAGCGAGGAGAGGCGAGAGAAAGGATTTTGGGGTAGGATTGAATGAGTGTGGGAAGTTTCGGGGAGTAAATGATAATAATTTCGGTCTATGGCGGAAGAGTTTGAATGCAGGAGGTGGGAAGGCGAGAATGGGAAGATAATAGGGACCATCTCTGCGAGTAGTGGAGTAGATGAGTAATGAGAAAGCCCTTTATGAGTTGGTGTTGTCGAAGAAGAATCGGAAGTGGGGATATACTCGGTTTCAAAAAAAGTGAAAATAATCATTTGTGAATAGATGTAAAGCGTGGAGATAACGCGAGAGGCGAGGGCCCTCGATCGCTGGGGTACTGATTAGTGTGTAGTAAATGGAAGGATAGAGACAGTATTACTAATGATGTAAATGTAATTTAGAGGGGCGCATACGTTACTTCAGACCGAGGGAGAGGGGATTATCGGATCACTATTTGCGTGGTTGTAGGAAAGGTGGAGGAAGACGGTGACTGTTAAGGATAGAGGAGAAAAAAGATGAGTTGAGATATAAAGGGGGAAAAACTGGAGGAGACAGTGTGTAAGAGGGGAGGATGGTATGGAGGGAATAGGTGGAGAGACGTGGGAGGGACGGGAATTGGGGAGGTGGAGGGGGAGTGGATGAGACTTAAAGAGGCAGTATGTGAAGAGGAGAGAGGTATGTGTGTGAGTAAAAATATTTTTTGAATGAAAGGAAGTGAATTGTGGAGTGAGGAGGTGAAGGAGGTGGTGAAAAGCGAAAAAGGAGCTATAGTGAAATGGTGGGAGTGAGAGATGAAAGTTGGTCAGATATAGAAGGTTAGATGGAAGCCCAAAGGGGCCAGGTGTTATTATGACTCGGAGGGCCGAAGCTAGAGCAAAAAGAGGAATGGTTGGTTAAAGTGACACCACCGGACAAACTTTATGAGATCGCGGGAGTACCAAATGTTCTGGAAAGAATAAATAAAAAGGAGAGAAGAAGGAGGGTTGGGGAGGAGACTTAAGGGAGGAGGATGGGAGTAGAATAGGGAGGAGAGGATAGGGTTGAGGAAGAGGTGGGGATATTTTAAGTTATTATGAATGAAGTGAGGTGGCGGTAGGGGGAGATAAGTTTGCAAGAGGTTACGGAATGTGTATGTTTGAGGATTGAGGGAGATGAATATTAGGGAGAAATAATTTGGCACATTTGAGTTAAAGGAAAAAAAGGGTATGTTGCAGTGGTAAGAAAAATCGTGTGAGAATGGAAATTTGCAGAAGGGGTTAATAAAATAAAGGGTGTAAGGAATGGTGTCTATAAGATTAATAATATACTGCATCCTCAAATCGTTCCGCTGACTAAACCAAGTGGTCCTTGCGATCGTTTTGGTCATAATCAGTACTTCGTCAGATGGTCACACCTCCAGTGCAAGCCGCTCGTGCTGTACTACCAGAGGATCTGACGGATCCTCATGCCGGTCCCGCCTATCAGACCCAAGCTCACCCTCTGTCCCATCGTGCTTTTCATGTCCTCACTACATACGCCCCGATCCAACAGAGATGACGCCCGATCTGCAGATCAACCGCTCCAATGGCTTGCACCATCATGTGAGTACGCACCATTACTCACACCAAGCAGCCGAAGTACAGAGCACCTGGCCTCACTCCCAAAGGAGTAACCTCTAACCGAGGATCGGTAGCGCGAGACAGATTACCTCGCCTACCGTTATCAGTCATTCGAACGATCAACGTGAACAATACAATAGCCACTAAACCTGCTCGAATACCTCCACCGTGACCGAATAACTACGCTTCGGCAATAAATGTGGTAACACGAGCTTCACCAATATACTGCGTGACTCATAGAACGATATAGCAGGAGTAAACGTGGCATCCGAAATGTTCGCATCATTGTGGCTGGGATAATGAGCTACACCTATCACCACACACGTACGGCTCACTACGGCATCTGCACCGAGCATTTCATTACTAAAGTAAACGTCCCCAACTCTAAGTCGACAAATAAAGGCCGGAGTCATTCCACGAACACATCCAATAGTCAACCCCTGATCTCTCGCGGCTACTCACATACCACGCCCTCAAACACACACGACAGGTATCGTCATGCCAATTAGGTCGCGCACCGCGTCGCCGCCTGCTACTGCCGCGCCTGGTGGTCGCGATCAACAGAAAATGATTCCATCAGCGCCCATGCTCTAAAGCATAGCTCTCCGCCCGATAACTACGGACTGGACCGTCCAGTTGGGATATACCGTCTGCAGACATAAGTAATCATTCATATCTTAGTCACAGGTAAACATAGCCAGTACAGACCCCCACTCTGCTGTAATTTCTCTGCGCCACGAACAGGCCCTTAACTCAACACTGCCTAACTGCCCTGCATTCTCTAGACTCGAACAAGCGCCTGTAAATCCACTTCGTTATGACGATAGGCCGCTCACTCTGGACTGCCAGATGGTGCGGCATATCGAACACCAAAAAGATTACCACGTCACGCAGGAGCTTATCTTTGGAAGCGTTTAAAAGATCAGAGTGGGGGAATATCTTCACTTTCTAGCCCTCTTCGCAACACATTTCGGAATTCTTCCAGTCCTATGTGCGGAGCAATACTAAAGAGAACTTTTGGATCCCTCCATGTCATCACAGTCGAGCAGCAGAGCCCCACACAGACCTAGAGGAATGACACTTATATGGGTCCACGACGGAAGTCACAGGATTCTAACCAAAAAGCCGCCATCAACAATAGACAACGTAGGCTCAACTCGCAGTCCAATGATAGCCTCCCACGATCGCCGCTTACTGATTACACCCACACTAACGAATCCTATATGACATACACTCTGATTGAATGGCAATTCTAACCATCTATCACAATATGCTGCCCTCTCTCCTAATTTTAACCGGCTGAGACGCCTTCGGTTCCTCTTAAGTCTCAGATATAACTGAGGAGCTGTGGCTCATCCTTCATACACACATAACATCTCGCTCTCCTCTCAACGACTACTTCGTACCATCGACGTAAGAAGCACAACGACCTTTAGTATAACCCTACAGTTGATACTGACCAATGATCATCCGAACTCCTCGCAGTCCAGATACATTATCTTACATAACGCAGCGTCGCAAAGACACAACATATACGTACACCAAGAAACACTCACATCAACATTCCCCCATCGGAACTACGGCACTATTAACTCTCCTTCACTATGACTGACCGAGCGCTTCGTCACGCATTTATCATCAGTCAAGACGAACCCGCATAAGTATATGAGACACATACACAGTACGCCACCTCACTCATCCACGAACCTTATACGCGACTCGCATTGCTCGATGCAATATAAACGCATACGTTCCAATAAAGATTGATCCTCTACTCGTCTCTGCTCGACCGCCATGGGCTGTGGTGCGGATAACCGGTGAGGGACGTTGGGCGTGGTACGCCACTGCGCCGTCTCTGCGAACGCGAAAACCCTCGTTGTACCCGCGGAACAAAAAAAAAAAAAACAATATCCCATAGTTCCCCACCCAAATGGAACCACGAGCGAATCAAATGTAACGCAAGGAATGCGCCTCGGGTTAACTTGGACAACGCAAGTGGCCACCCAATCCCCGGTAAGGACCCAGGACCAACAGCCGCACACCCCAAACATACGGACACACGCCTTTACCCTCTGTAACGAGCTGCCACGACAGTATGACTGTTCAATTCGCAGACCTACGAACTGTAAGTCTGCACTACGAACCAATACACAACTGACAGCTCGCTGCCACTACTTGCTGAGTTAACACGTATCATATATACTGCTCGCCAGCGTCTCATATTATGCGCACAGACTGCTCTGAATCTTCACTCCTCTCACGGATCATCTCCATACCTTCTGCTCAAACAGATTAACTCCAACGTCGCATGCCACAAGCGTGACTGCGAGATACTCCTTCGACCCTCCGAACCCTGCTCAGCTCGCAGCCCGAATCCCTCGCGTTTTCTGCCCGTGGAACTACCCAAGTCGTTCTCGCATTTACTGCTGCGAAACGACCTCGAACCAACGACTTCAACTCTCCGCCTGCTCACCATTCTGCAGCATGACAGACCCGAAGATGTCAGCGCCAGGCCAGTGATGCAACCTATTCAGATTCTCGCTGCGTGCGTGACTACGCGTCCGTCATCCAGCCCCAGCCTTCCTGATGGCTCTGCTCGAGCGAGTACTAGGTAGATCTCATACTAGTAGCCGCATCGGCGCGCGTGAGATCTCGCTATAGATATACGCTCTTCCTCAGCCGATGAGACGCCCACCCTGTTCTGCCTAACTGACTCGTCACATAGCTGCACCACTCAGTGTCTTTTTACGACACAACAATCATAATCAAAGTACACTGACCGCACAGCACAGAAGCGTACGATTGGCATATACGGGATAGTTGAGGGCCACACATATCTGCTACCATCTGCGGGAATCGCAAGAAGGAGCCTTCCGCTAGGACCCATGAGGTTGTCTGGGCGAGCACATCTCCAATCCTCACGACAGACTCAACGATACGCCGACCACCGGAGGCACCGGCCCCAAGACCGGTAACATACTGCATCACATCCTACGTATCCTGCAACCCGCCATCCGAGTGACACTTGCTGGGACACGCACTCGCTGGCAATCTCCCCCCGTCTAGTTTTATTATAGTGTATGAACACACAAAGAGATCTATGAACCGTAACGCCCTCATTCGTGAACCGGTTGGGTTGATGCGGACCCCACAAAGCGAGTATTCGCAACTCGGCGAACTATCGACAGTCCATCGATACAAGTAAGTGACACTTGAATACCGAGGGCTGAGAACCCATCTGTCCAGTATCTTACATTCTGACAAATGTGTGTCATTTTTATAGCACTACCCCCAGGTTCTAGAAAACCATGTAAAAAAGACTAAGGTGCGGAACCGGCAACTACCAGGCTAGTGCAAAGCCACTAACAAACAAATCCCGATTGCGAAGAACCAACCAAACATACCTGCACACCGTAATATTATCGCCATTCGTACGTGACAAGAAACAAATACCCCTGTAGGTGAGTGTAATACAATTTGCCTCATACGCGCAGCCCGGCAATCGGCATTACAGATCCAGCTTTGACTCGATCGTATCACCCACCTCTAGAGACAGTTATGTAGAGTCGCCCTTGGATGGCTAACAGCAGAGGGCTCTTCATCAGAGACGCATGGAGTTCTATCGGCCAGCCCTTACACAGGAGGTGGACGTAGTGGGATTTTGCCCGTCCACGTCATTAAGAAGACTCGATCACAACAGAAGACTCCGAAATTTTTTACAGCCTTACTCGTGTTAGAAACATAACTGGCCAAGCCATTCATTAGTTCACTGTATGCACGGTCTGTACGAGTTCTTACTTAAGCAACGAACCTGCTTACGAAGCAGTTACAAACGGATGGCATATATAAACCCTAAAAGTGCGTGCTAGTACGCATTATAGGCACACCTCACTCATCGATACGGAGACCAACCGTTTGGCTTGTCAAATAACAACCACGTCCCACGATTATTAATAGCCAGATTACTATATCCCTATCTTTGATCATACTAGTATGGGTATGACCGCTAGGAACGCGAATCATCATTCTTGAAATGGCTCAGATATGCGATACCCTTGCCTAGCCTTTTCCTAACCTCCGACTCACTTAACCAGTAATCAGCTCGCGCACTCAAGTTCCGATTATATATGGTTACAATCACTTGGCTGCTGATCTGGGTACTGCCTGTGAATAGAGCCGCCTTAGCTGTACAACCCTCGAGCAGAACCACCAGAGTCCACACTAGTCTGCGTAGTGTCGCATGCTAGACAAGCTGCATTTCGTAATGGAACCACATTCAGGTGTGATCACCTCTACTAATACGTCACTGCACGCTTGTACCCGACGCCACAACCTGCTCACGACCAATGCCAATCCCACAGTTACCGTATAATACCCTTCGTTACCATAATGAGCACACCCTAAGGTCTTCGGCAGCAGCGGTATCACCGAATGCACCGCTCGGCCGCTGACGGTGATCCCTCGTATATATGCAACACCTATACTGTTACTGACACCTCAATGGTTATCTCATCACTCACTTCGAATCAAGCCAACATCACCTACCCATTACATCACTAACCTGCAACGGGTTGGTCTGTAACTTCGCTGCGCATCGCCTCACAACCCCAGCCGTCCCCCCGATCAAGTATAACTCGACTGACTTGCAACGCTTGAACCCACGCAACGATCCATAGCACCCTCCCGCGAACCGCCCTGAACTACGCGTCAGCCACACAGGTGGAAGTTAACGGGTGCTGCAGGAACGCCAAACCATTGTGTAGGGTAAGGACCACCTTGGACCGCCACTGCTACGTTAACGAAAATCTCCCTCCCGACAGGTTTGCAAAGGAGATGTGGGCCACCTCTCTCAGAGAAGCTCTAACATAACTCGGCCTCGACTCCCCCCCCAAAAAAAAAAACCAATTTTGTGTTTTATTTTATTTTATTTACATTTTACCTTAACCAAAAAATTTTTTTACAATGAAGGGGTTTTGGGCCAGTTTTCCCTTGTTAGCTATTCCGTAGTTTTTTTAAGATATGGATTGTGCTATAGAGTGCTGGCGAAAGACTGCTTAATATATTACTAATATATAATATATATATATATATATATATATATCATATATATATATAAATAATATAATATATATATATATATATTATATATATATTAATATATATATTATATATATATACTACTTATATATATATATATATAAATATTTTTATCTATGATTGATTCTATATGTACATAGCATATTTCTTATAATATATATTTATATATATATAATATTATTAGTTTGTTTTTCAAGTAAAAATTACTAATATTGTTTTTAATCCAGAGCTTGGTCAGGGAAAGTGTTTCAAATGTATATTTTGCAACTGAGTCATTTATAAACACTAGACTAAAATGATCTACTTATTGTAGAAAATGTAAGAATAATGTTGCAACAATCCTAAAACTGTAAAAACATTTTACACAAAGTTCGAATAAATCTTTGAAATTCATATCACAAAAAATAAGAACACAACATCACGCTTGAGAATTTTTAATTAAAATGGCGGCTTTTAATTTATTATAAAGATATTTTCCTTTGAAAAGTGGTCCAAATCAGGCTGGAAATCAAATTTTCAAAAATGTTAGAAAATCTAGGCTTGATTCCCAAATGCGGTTTTCCTGATAGTTGCTAATTTTAAATATCGATTAGTGTCAGAAAGAAACTTTTGTAGTTTACCCAAATATATATATATATAGTATATATAAGAATAAGGGGAATAAGTGGTATATATATATATATATATATATATATAATATGATATATATATATACTAGGCTATATATTCTTATATATATACTGTGTAGGTGATACTAAATATACTATTATATGTTATTATATATATTATTTATATATTTACTTAGTGAGGTGTGATGGTAGATGTGAGTTATAAGTCGTGGGTGTGGTGAGGGTGTGAGTACGAAATGCTAAGGGTAGATGAGAGTGAGGTTGTAAAGTAAGTATGGAGGTCTAGGAGTAGAGGGGCTAAGTAGTGAGGTGTGGTGGGTTATAATATCTAATAGTAATATATATATATAACTTTTTAATTAATAGTGATTACTTATCATATATATTGTTATAAATACTAGGTAACAGATACGTATAGATAAAATATATATAATATAGTATAATATATACTATAATATATATACTTAGTACTATTATTATATATATTCGGTATTTTGTGTCAGTCTTTCTTCACAGATGGGGTTTTCGCCTTAGAGTCTCTCCCCGTCCCCTCTCCCCTACGTGTGTAGTTGCGACCCATGGCCTATGTCCTGGGAAAACGTCGGCCTCCCCTCTGTCCCCCCCGTTCGGCTCGAGCCCCGCCTGATGTAATAGTAAGGATAGTGAGTATTATAAGGTGTATGTATATATATATATGTTAGTAGTGGTAGTAGTGATGGTGTATATATATTATGTTATATATATATATATTGATGGTTGTGTGTATTATAATGGTATTAGTAAATCATTGGTAGTAGTAGTATATATGATATTGTAATAAGCTATATACGATTTCTTTCATGTGATTCCAAATTAGGTGTAATTGGTTTTGTGCTTGCGTAGTAGGTGGGTGGGTTGCCTTACTTTTTCTACAGATTGATCGTGTTTGTGAAATAATAATGCTTTAATCAGAAATTGAGATTTTTTAAAAAAAATATTTAAATATTTCGAACTTTTTACACTGAGTCAGAGTTAATCGAATAGAAATCTGAACGTATGTACCACTAGGAGTATGTCGGATTTGGTATTGATTCAGAATGATAGCGATAATATATTTAAGTTATGATTATAAGAAGAGTATCACAAATCGTAGCTTACCTAAAAGCTGATTGGTGTGGTTTACAATGTAGGAGAGAGCTTTGTCAGGTATAGTATATAAATATTAATTATAGAGGAATAAATATATATACATATATATAATAGGAGTGTAGAGGGTGTATGATGAAGTTAGTATATATTATAGGATATATACTATATATAAAAATAATAATATATATAGTATTATTATATATATTATATATAATAGTATATATAATATATATATATGGATATTATAATATATATATATATATGGTAGTCTAAAGCTGACATCATGTAACTCGAGAACGAGCAGCAGCGCTACAGTGAAAACAATATTATAATATTGAATCAGCGGAATAATTGTTTAGAGGAGTTTTATATTTATTTGTTTTTTGTTTTTTTAAGGAAAATATTTTTAAAAAAAGAATTTGCCGACCATATAGGGGCTCGAGGCCGACGGGGGACAGAGGGGTGGACGAAGTCCCCACATCGTCCCACCGGTTGAGGCAGACGGAGACCCCGACTCCTGCCCATCTTTGCGGTTTTTACTTAATGGTATTCCTTTAGTTAAGTAATACCAAAGTGTTTTGTAAAGGGATAGTAGAAATTTATTACTTTTTTTTTAACTAAAGAATACATCAGGGGTAAAATCGCAAGACGGAGCATGTTCGTGGGGTGGGTGTTCTTGGTCGGCCTCCGGTTGGAAGACGGGAGGTGACTTCGATCCCCCTCTCCGCCCGTCGGGCTCAGGGCCCCCTAAATGGGGGAAAAAAAAAAAAAAAAAAAAAAAAAAAAAATTTTTTTTTTGAATATTTCAGAACAAAAAAAAAAAAAAAAACCCCCTACTTAAAATTTTTGCTAAATTCCAAATATATAAATTTGTTTTACTGTAGGTGCGCCGTTCTAAAGTTACATGATGTCAGCTTTTAGACACTTGATATATATAACTACCTATAGTTATACTAATATATATATAATATATATAGTATGTATATATTCATATATACTATTATATATATATATAGTATCACTATATATAGTATATATGATATATACTAAATATGATATATATATATATATATATATAATATAGTAATGGCTCATGTGGCGTTCATCTACTTCCAGTTAAGCTTAAGTCAATTTTATTTAAAACCTTACCGCTATTATCGTATAAATGTACCAGATGATCTCATGTCCCAGGAAGCGTTTTTTAATAACAATGCCAAGTGGAAATAAATTATAAATATAAAAAATTAAATTACGTTAAGCGTAAGGTTATGATTACGTAAGTAAGGTTATGGGCGATTTACGTTAGTTTACATAATTTAACCTTTTTAATATTTTTAAAGGTAAGTTAAGGTGCTTTATTCCTATAGTTTAAATTTGACTCTCGCATTTTTATTTCACTATGAAAGTGTGTTAGAAACCATCGCAATCGATATGTATTATAATAAAGGGTAAATAAATAGGTATAGTATAATATATTAAGTATAGTATTTAAATAGGGTATATATATATATAAGTATATATATATATATATAATATATATATATATATGATATATATATAATATATACTTTATATATATAATATATATATATAATTTTTTTAGATTCTGGCTGTGCACTTTGAAATATTTTCAATACGCAACTTGGGAAAATTGCTTCAGGGTTTATCAGTAAAATTCTTATACAGGTGAAACTAATCCGACAAATTAACAATGGAACAAGCCCCAGAGGAGCAATCTGAAGACCCACCGGAGGAACACCAAGACCCACCAGAGGAACAAGAAATCCCCCAAATGCAGCCTCAAATCCTTCAACTGGATCCCCAGATTCAACAACTGGAATGCCAAAATCCAGAACTAGAACGCCAAGCTCAGCAATTAGCGAGTCAAATATCACAAATGGGGCATCAGCTTCCACAAATGGAACAAACGACTGGACCGTTGGTACTTCAAGACCCTGAACTAGACCGTCAGATTCCACGAATGGGACGTCAAGATTTGGCTAGGGGTTCTCGAGGCAATCGATTTAGGCGCCAGACTCGACAAATTAGTCAGATTTCCTCACTGCAGAGAGAAGAATCATCATCATCGGAAATGGAAATCAGTCAGATTTCCTCACTGCAGAGAGAAGAATCATCATCATCGGAAATCGAAATCCCTCCATTGGAGCCTGAGGGGCCTGGGGATTTACCTTTGCAAGCATTTCCAGAACATGGATTCGCTCCGATAGAGCCCCCAAATCAGCCACAAATGCTTGCAGGACATCCTCCGGTTGTGCGTCCCATCCCGGTACATATACAGAGACTCCTTCAGCCAGAAAACCAAGTTGTACCTCAGCCTGCTGAACGAATGGGAAATGTTCAGATGTTATGTATAGACATGCAAGTCGATTTTGTTGAAGAACAGGATCAAATTATTCGACTGGATTATGGAGTTCCACTATTGGAAGTTCATGTTCCCTCACCTAACCCCTATTACATGGAGCGTCAAGATCAATTACCGGAACGCATCAACCTGCCACAAGATCACGACGTCCTGGAACTGGAGAATCTAGTTCTGTCATCAGAACAAGGGCATGGAAGTTTACAACTGGAACACCAGGACCCGTCTCTAGTAGACAACGAAGTCGTGTCTGAGCAACCTCAAAGCGGAGGCACCTCGTTCCCGATATCTGAAATCGAAAGTTCTTCAAACATGAGGCTACAATCCCAAGCCCCAATGTCTCCAAGACCCCGAAGTGAAAATTCATTCTTTCATCCCTACAGCAGTTACTCGTCATCCCGACACACAAGCGCAAGCTCTTCACTTCCTCAATCTCTATGCGAAGGTTTATCATCCTCTCAATCTATGTCCGAAAGCATCTCATTCCCGTTATCCGAAGGAATCTCATTACCTTTATCCGAAAGCATCTCAATCCCGCTATCTCAAAGCGAAGGGTCTCCACTGGAAACCCATGAAGGAATTTTAGCACAAGAGCTTGATGAGATTTCAGAGCAAGAGAATTTACCCCCTGTTCCCCGTGGAGAGGTTTCACCCGATGAGGAGATGGCAGCGCAGGAGCTTGATGAGATATTATCACAGGAGGATCGTGAAGATAATTAATGAAAAGACTGTCAGATCAGTTGCATGCATGCTAAATACTCTTGGGGAGTTCCCAAGCAAGTCGCCTGAGATATGGAATGAAGGCTCCTCGTCAGGGCTAGAAAGCATAGACTCTGTATTGGTGCCGGAAATAAGAATCCGAAGCTTCAATAGAATATCATAAGCTTCTGGATACTGATGATGAATTACCTCCCTCGAAATTCGGAAGCCGGAACAGATAAATAAAATGTTTTTGTCAAATTTTAGAATTAATATTTTTTTAATAAATTTAAATTTTTTTTTTTTAAAGATTTAGGTAAAGAATAAAGATTATATATATATATATATATATATATATATATATTATATATATATTTATATATTATATATATATATATTATATATATATATATATATATATATATATATATATATATATATATATATATATATATATATATATATATATATATATATATAATTATATAATATATATCGTTGATTAATAAATTCCAAATTTAAGACCCTTTTATTGTATATTACGTGAAATATTATTCATAAATATAGAAGTTTAGCTAGAACTTAAAAAAATTAATATCTATGGAATTAAATTATTTAAAATTTATAAATATTGAATATGCATATTTAAAAATTTTTAATTACAAGTATAATTAACTTTTGTGAAAATGGGTAATTTTAGTAATTTTCGCGTTTTTTGTAGTTAAGCATTTTATTTAATAAAGTTCATTCTCCATCTTTTAGAATCCCTATTTAAGCCCATTTAGAAAATATCCTTATTAAAGTTTTAATTAAAATTAGTAGTAGCAGTAGCAGTTTTTTTTATATTTCCTTTAATTTCGTTCTTAATAAAATTTTAGTTTTGTCATAAGTTTTTTAGTTAAGTTTTCACGGTAGTGGCATTGCCCGATTTAAGAAGGGAAACTACCTATACGTAATAGGTACGTAGGATACGTATTGATCAAACCCTGATCCTTTGCCTCACTACTAGACTGCTTTATCATTGAACATCTATTTACATTTAAAGCAGTAAGCTTTTCGAATGCAGGTATACCTTTGTTTAAATATGTCACGAAGATCTTATTGGTATCTAAACAAGGTTTCCAACCCTTTTTCTGCTTGTGTACCCCCAGTCCTAACTTTACGTATATGCCCCCCCCCCTCGAGTCCTAACTTTACTTAAATATATAAAAGCTGATAATCCACTCCGGTTGGGAAACTGATTTAAACCAACTTGTAAAAGATGGCACGAAGAGCCAATCAAAATGCGTGAGTGGACATTAAAGAAATTCAACGAATTATTTTTGAAGTTTGTAATAATTTTCGTAGCTATTCCGTAAGTTTAAATCACATTAAAAGTTTGTTTAAGATCGTTTTCAAGTATATCCAGTTTTCTGAATGTTGCTAGGATTCATTAATGTTTTACCAACTATTACACCATTGACAATGTTCAATGGTGTTCCAATATTTTACATTTAAAATCTGAAATGCTTTGTACATGAGTTATGTAAATCATTTTAAAGGTTTTTGTAAGGCTTAAAATTGCCAGTGGGAAGCTGCATAGTAACTATAGAATTGGCTTCGGTAGAAGTACTACTTGACCCTAGGTTAAAGGACTTTTTGTACTTACAATACTGAACAATTAAGAATTGCGTTAAGTATTATAAATGAGGAAAATTGATTTTAAAGGATCCATAATATATTCCTGAAGTAATGCGGTCGATTATATATATATATATATATATATATAGTTATAGTATATATTATATATATATATATATATATATATATATATATATATATATATATATATATATATATATATATATATATATATATATATATATACATATACATATACATATTCATATATATATATATATATATATATATATATATTAGGGAGGCCGGATAGTGAATTAGCCGGATACCGGATTATCCGGCTGGAAGTTAAACCGGATACCGGAATTATCCGGCCGGATATCCGGCCAGTCTTTATATATATACCGGTATAATGGTAAAGGTATTGCCACAGGACTCCGCATATTTCTGAAAAAATTCTGTCAAAATCAAAATAATCGAATATTGGTATTTTTAATATGTAAGGGTCTATAATATTACTATTATATAATGTTATATTAATTATATATATTATTATATTATATTATTATTATTAATATATTATTATAATTAATTATTATAATAATATTATATATTATACATATTGATATATTGATTTTGGACTTGGAATTTTTTCAGAAAATATGTGGAGTCCTGTGCTATATCTTTACCCCGGTATATATATATATTATATATATATTATATATATATATATTATATATATACTATATATATATTATATATATATATATAATACTATATATATATATATATATATATATGCAGGGTGGTCTCACGAGTTACGGTTACTAGTGGTGTTATCACCGTGTACGGGATGTTTGAAAGTATTGGAAAATGTGTAAGAATATAAGTTTGATTATTTAATTCATTAAGGAAGATGGGATATGTTACGTTGGGGTCTTTTCGCACGCGCAATACGGAAAACCTCGCACAAAACATGCGAATTGTCGAATGTAGATATATTTTTTTAAAACTTCTTGTGAAATGCACATAAAAAAATGAGGTGGGCTCTTCCTCTCTCGACATTTTTTGATACGGTTCTTCGTTTCCACGCAATGTACCCATAAACAACTAGATGTCAACAATAGTTTTAAACGGGAATGTGAAAAGGTTGAAGAAAACAATGGTATTTACAAGACAACTCATAATATCGATACATGTTAATGTAATAACGTTGTTAATTAGTATATAAACAAATTTACACCAATGAATCTTATCCACAGCATACAAGAAGGGAGATAAGAACGTCAGGTCGTTTCAACTTTTACATACAGTATTTACAAATGTTGTTTCGGAAGACGCCTCCATCCACAACGAATACATGGTCTCAGCCTTCTGGCCGCCAGGCTATTTGCATGCAATGACAGTTTGACGCCGGGTTGATTTCCCCTACATGCGTGGTTATTTAACGGCGAAGATCAGCGGCGAGGTTACTGGGTCATTAAACCCAGCGTACACGGTATGTTTTTGAGATTACCCCCACAGAAGAGATCCAGTGCTGTTAAGTGCGTTGAAAGCGCGCAAGGCCATTGGAAATGGACCAGACTTCCGATCCATCTTCCCGGAAAGGTCTTGTCAAGGTAGGTCGTTCACTATAGCTGATTATGTGCGGGCACCCATTCCATGTTATTAATAATTCGTTGTATGTTTCTAAAGGTTATCTCATCAGGAGGTCAACGAAGGACCGGTCTGCAGGAAATGGAGGTAACCGCTGTCCTGTCAAATTTCCCTCGAAGAACTAATGCCCGATAATCCTACTATTGAGTATACCACACCAAACGTTGACTGAGTATGAGACCTGGTGATGGTTAGTGAATGTTATATGGGGGTTTGTTTCCGCCCAATGTCTGAAGTTCCACCTGTTATACATACCGTTATTGGTAAAGCGAGATTCATCGGTCCATAAGATATTTTCCAATAAGTCCGGTACATCCATTAGAAGGCGATCAATGACAGCCAGGAATCCCAGCCGCCTTTTTTGGTCTCCACGATGCAAACCATGCACAATGTATGACCTATATGGATACATGTTGTATGCAACACGAATCCGTCGTATGGTTTCATTCGAATATGTCCCAAGACCGAACTAGCCTGCCGTAATGAGGACCGTTGGATTTTCATGGGTGTATAGCAGAACGTCCAGCTCGACGTCGAATGTACGGACACGACCCCCCTCCCGTATGTGATGAGGGGGTTGAACTACGACCCTTACCTTGAAACCGTCTGTAAACTCTATGGAATGCCATATGGCTCGGCGGTCGTCGATGTGGATAACGTTGTCCATATTCTGCAGCAGCTCTGCGAGCATTCCTGTTTTGCGTAATGTACACCTCCAACATGTCACGCTTTTCGTCCTGTGTATACTGGTCACGTGGCATGTTCCAAATGTATAGCTCTGACTGAACAAACGACTCTGAAGTTATACGTTTCACTACACTTTATTAAGCATAATACATATCATACATAGTACATATCAATGTAATCTAAAGTGGGTATGCATTAGGTATTTTATAATTAAATCCACTTTGTTTAGCTGTTATCAAATATTTTAAATTCTTACTATGGATGATAGATATGCCACTGTGTATTTTAAACCTAATATAATGATATTCCATATTGAACACGCTGTTATCTGAGCTTTTTCGATAGGGGCACCATGAAGTGTTCTAACGTGGTGATATCGGACGTTCTATGTTTATGGGTGTTGGAGGTACCACTTGGCGATGTATTTGGCGGGAAGAAGGAGACCCCCGGAACAACATCTAAACCAACTTCCGTATCAAATAATGTGTACTCGCAGAAGAAGAGCCACCTCATTTTTTAATGTCGAATGCATTATTCACAGAAGCCATAAAAAAAATATATTCATCCCCATTCGATACTTCGCATGTTTCCTTCGTTGCGCGGTATTTCGTATTGCTCGTGCGCACGCACACCCGACGATTAAATATTCCTATCCTCCTAATGAACTTTATATTAATCGAACCTTATACCCCTAACACACTTTTCATACCTTTTTAAACATCCGATTTACCGGTGATACACCGCTAAAACATAACTCGTGAGAGACAGCCTGTATATATATATATATTATATATAATAATTATATTATTATATATACTATATATATATAATATATATATATATATATAATATATATATATATATATATATATATATATATATATATCGCGACCATCCCGAAGAGGCCAGGCATAGTAAATAGGAAAACTATAACATCTACCAGTGAAATAATAACCATTTTGGATATTCAGCAAGAATTTCATTCATGAAACTTAAATAAAAAGATATTTATTTTAATATTTATGATAACACACTTTAAATGTTATTATAATGTAGATCTGCAAGCGTATTTACGCTTGCTGTGGGTTGACCTTGAATCCCTGCAGTAGTTCACGAGAGCAAGAGTTACCAAATAGTATTTTATTTTTACGCTTTGGAGAAAATGTTATTTTTCTTTATCTTTTTTAGGGGTCGAGCCCCCGGGTAGGCCGAAGAAACCCCGACTCTGTCCATCTTTAAGTTTTACCCGTGGGGTATTCTTTAGTTAAAAAAATCAACATTTGGCAACTTTTCGCGCTTTCTCGGTACTTCGAGCTCCTTCGTAATTCTCAAAAAACTATGCTTATCATACAGCTTTCCATCATTTTTAACAATTTTAAATTTTTCAAAAGCGTGATATTTTATTTATTTTTTTTTAAAAAACATGGATAAAAATTTCTTCTGATTAATAAAATGTTTTTTATTTTCTTGTAGCTGTTATATATTTGTTACATGCCTGGCCTTTTCGGGAAAGTCCTCACCTTTCTGTAATTTAACATTTTACTCTTAGTATATTAAAAATTTTATTTCCCCTCCATTCGCAATTATTTTTTCCCTAGTATTCAAGCAGAAAAAAAAATAAATATAAACTCATATATTTAAAATATTTATATTTAAATAAATATTTTTTACCGAAACATACTAGAGGATGAAGACTGAAATAATTGCTAATTTAAATAACACTATACTATTTGATAATCTCATTGAAAGGGTCGCGCGCACGCTCTACTCTGTTCAATTGCGAGAAATTAATTTAATTGAAAAAATGCCTTGCGGACATTTTCAGTTAGTTCGGAATGCTCTAAAAGTATATTATTCTATTATAACTCTGGCAAAAAATTTTACTTTTTCCACTCCCCATTTTAGAGAAGTGACTATCCAAAAGAAACCCCAATTGGTGAAAATTCAGTGATATTTGCCAAAAATTTGTCCACTCAAGAATCCACATAATTTTTTATTCTACGATTCGGCTCACTTTTTACCTCTCTCGCCTTTAGCAAACACCTGTAAATAAGTCCGGTTATTTTTGCCATTCTGAAATTTATATTAATTTAAAGCTTTTTGATAAATTAAATAAAAAATATTATTAAACTCTCTAAAACTTATAATGGCTTAAATTGGTGCTTCCAATGAAATAAATGTTTGATTTAATTCAACAATTTATTCTTTGTTCTTAGTATTCATATTCTCTGAGCTTAAAGTTACAAATGAATTAAATAGAGTTTTATGAATATTCGGTTCCCGTATCTCACAGATGATGTTCAGCAATTAATTAATGTGACCATGCCCTACAATTTTAAACAGATAAATGAGGAATAAAGGAGAGTTAAAAACTAATACAATAACGGATTTTTAACCCAAAACCACGAAAGTCTAATAACGAAGATATTAATCAGTATAGGATATAATCGATATTATGTGAATTTATCATTATAAATCATACCTATTATAGAATTATATATCCTTGCCTCTAATATCTAACTTAAGTAATAATATATACTTATGACTATATATATATTATTATTAAATTAACATAATACATGTTTGAACAATTATATATATTATTTAAACATACATTTTAAAAATAATATATACCTAGTGAAGCTTTTATATTTAATAGAATAAATGTCATGGATAATATATATATACCCTTATTGATATGATATATAAATATATATATAATTAGTACCTAATTAATAATTTCTATATATATATTTGCTAGATAATATTATATCCATAAACTAAATATATGTATATATATATATGACTTTTCAAAACCCTTATATTCATTATAGTTAAGATATATATATATATAAGTTATTTAATTTTCAAAGTATTAATTTCCAAATACTCTCTCCCACCACGCACGGAAGAGATATATATCCTACTATGGAAGTAACTTATCTCCGTTATCGGCCGGATAAACAATGATATCCGGCCTCGGATACCGGATAGTCAAGAAACTGTGCCGAGATAGGCCGGATACCGGATAGTTGCCGGATATCCGGCCCATCCCTATATAATATATATATATAAATATATATATATATAATATATATATATATAATGTATACCCCTCATCTACGATATTTAATATATTTATTAAATAATATATTTATTAATTTTAGGTAAATTAATTAATAAAATATAAAATATCATTTAGTATATTATTAATCCACTCATATATATTATATACCTATATTATAATGGTTAATAATACTGAATTTATATATATAAACCTAACTTGTTATTTATAAATAAGTATAATAGATTATCTATATATTAATACGATATAGTAATAGCTACTAATAATATATTCCACTAAATATATATATATGCGATAGTAATATATATATATATAGTTATGTATCAATATATTATAATATAAATAATATATGTAAATATATAAATAATATATTTATAATTTATCAATATATATAACTCAGTATAATAAATTATATTTTTTTAGTAATAGTTTATGTATAAATATATATAAATATATTATTATCTCATAGTCAAGCTATTTACTACGTATATTAAAAAGTTATTTTATTAATAATAAATATCACAATTATATATTTACAACTGCGCTCAAGTAAGCTTATAAATATTATATAATATATATATATATATATATATATATATTATTATATTTATTATTATAATTTAAATAAGTTTGTTTAAGAATATCGTTTTATATATTACCTCAATAATAGTATATATATATTATATATAATATCTATATACATATATATATATATAAATATATAGTATTTATTATATACTATAGAAATGTTTATAGCTATATAAGTTATAGATATATCAATATATATTAGTTTATATATATATATATTTAATTTTATAAATATATATATATAATATACTATATATATATTATTATATATATATTATATAATATAAATATATACATACTCATCATATATTATATATGAGTATATTATACCTATAATTATAATGTATATGATTAAATCTAATATATTTTATATAAGTAGTATATTATATATAGTATATATTATGTTATATAATATATATATATTATTACCTAT
>JABUQX010106694.1:25000-40337 GCA_015478945.1 Trachelipus rathkii | reverse complement strand
GAAAGAGTTTTGTGCATTGCTCGCTAGGGCGTCTCACCATAAGGGTCGTTATCATATCGTTTCGTTACCGTTTCGTTGATCTGTTATTGACTTTATAGTAGTATTTGAGACTGATGGTTACTGGCCAAATAAACTGTCCCGTTGCTGAAAGGACGAACGTAAAGAGTATAGAATCTAAAGTATTCTAATTTGTGTTCAGATGGACAATCTTATAAGCGTGTTAGGTGCTCGATTACGGCCCTGTGTGTATGAGAGAGAAAGAATTGAGTAAAGCTGAGGATATTCATTAATGAACATATTATAGCAGCAAGTTGTAGCGCGAACGCCGACAATGTGGTATCGTGGAAGAAAGGGCGGTGTAAATGTAAGGACTGAGAATAAATTGAAAGTATTGTTGAGATGGTTGCTGGTCAATCGGAACATAAGGATGGAAGGCAGATAGGTCAGGCTTTAACTTCTCCGTTTCTTTCGGTTGTGTTTAAGCGGGGCATTGCTTTTCATAGTTGGCAGCCAGCCGAGTTGGCATATCCCCCAAATTGATGGACCGTCTATCTTCCGCACTTTCAGCCTCTCCTTGCAGCTCTCCATCGCTCTTAGCCGAACCATCGATCCCATACATAGTGTTTGAAAAAACAAAACACCTGTCGACCCCTCAATACAAAGTATCAAACCCCATGATTTCCAGAGAGCGATACCGGCGCAAGCTGGCACTCGGTTCCTTACTGCTGGTAGCTGGAGACGCCCGAAGAGAAAAAAAATGGATGAACTTTCCTCTCTCTCTCTCCTCTCTCTCTACCTCTCTTCCGTCTCTCTCTCTTCTCTCTCTCTCTCTCTCTCTCTTCTCTCCTCTCTCTCCTCTTCCTCTCTCTCTCTTCAGTCTCTTTCACTCCTGCTCTCTCTTCTCTTCTCTCTCTCTCTCTCTCCTCTCTCTCTCTCCTCTCTTCTTCTCTCTGACTCTTCTCTCTCTCCTCTCTCTTCTCTCATCTCCTCTCTCTCTCTCTCTACATTCTCTCTCTCTCCCTCTCTCTCTCTCTCTCTCTCTACTCTCTCTCTCTCAAAATACCTTATTATGAAAATCATCTTTTTACTTTTCCTTTATCTGAAGCATGCTTCTCTATAAATATTTTTCATATCTTATAAACTTTTAAAAATGAGCTACGAAAGAGTTTGAATCTCCACTGAACATGTTATTTATCGTACAAAAATGTTGGTTATGTGGAAAATCTATATTGATCATTATCCCTTGAGAAGGCCATAACATTATCTGCTCTTGGGTAGTGCCAAATGCCTCTGCCTTTTCCGACCGGCCTGCGATTTATATTCTGACCTCTCTATTCTAGTAATCTTCCATGATCACATTTGAAAACATATCATATGTCCTCTTGATTTTCTAATCAAAGAATTATTATCATTCTCTGTCCTTGTTTTGGCATAAAACATTCCTTCACAATATCCTAAAAGTAAGTTTCACTACTTAAGACTTCAACTTTGAAATCATTCCTGAGAATCAGGAAATTTTTACCCAAATTATTTACAAAATGATCCTATTCTAAGAGTCCCGCCCATAATTCGTATTTCATAGTTCACATAGTATCTCTCTTTATAAGATACATTTATATTTACATTCATTTACATTGCACAAATGAATTATTAGCGATAGATTAACACAATCATCTATGTGTCATATAGTGTCCTCTCAGCGTCAGATAGATTTGTAGTATTGTTTACACATATATTTTTACAAAATATTTACAGAGTATTCACTGTATTCATGTAATTCTGCTGATGGGGATTCTATCGTAGTGTTACACTACATGTCACTATATTGAAATTTTTCTCCAATTATGTTTTTCTTGTTCTTGCAGTAAACAACATTGATGACGACAACAGTTACTCATGACTCCAGACGTAAAGACCATAATCATATGGTCTCTCACAACCAGGGTTGTGGAGTTGGCGGTTCAAAAATTTTCCGACTCCGACTCTTGACTCCGACCTCCACCCTCTTCAAAATTACCGACTCCGACCCTTGAAAATTAACCGACTCCAAACTCCGACTTCCAAGCCTATTGAAAATTCCGACTCCGACTCCAGCCCTTTTAAACACATTATATAAATATACCGTAATATATATATAATATATATATATATTATATATATATAACTATATATAATTATATATACTATATATATATATACTAATAATAATTATTATATAAGTAATATTAGTGCGTATATATATAAATATATATATATATAATATATATTATTGATATATTATATATGCTCTTACTTATAATATATATATAGTTAATAGGTTAGATATATATATATATTATAGTAAATATTATATATTAATATATATATATATATTATATATATATATATATATATAGTATATATAATATTTATATATATATATATATATATTTATATATAATATATATTATTTATATATATAAATTATATATATAGATGTATAATATTAGTGATATAGACATTATATACATTAATTTATATATACTGAAGAAGAGCACCTGTATAATAGATATATATATATATATATTATATATAATACCGTTATATATATATTATATATATATATTATATATAATATATATATATACCTAATATATAGTTATATATATATATATATATATATATATATACCTATAATATACGTATATATATATACACCCAACTATAGTTAGGTATGACCGTTCACAATAGCTATGAGTATAATATATATAATGTATAATAGATAACACTATATACTTTACTATACTATATGAGTATAGTACTATAGATTATATTTATATATATCTTAATACTATATATGACTATTAAGTTATTATGATATATATTATATAGTGCAGTATAATACTATATATAGGAAAAAAATACAAACCTCTATACAAGGCGCCTGGGTTTTTGTACATTAGATAAATGCCCATGAAAGCTTAGTAGGTCACTAATTCATAAGAAGGGGTGGAACCTAGAGTTTTGATAATGCTGGACTTTGGCGATGAGAAATGAGAAAGAAGCTGTATTACGATTACCACCTAATGTATACATAAGGGTATTAGATAAAGGTTACTGAATCCTTGTTCAGATGTGTGATACCGGAGTCTTAAAGTAAATAAGGAACCAGGTCTTCTAAAATCAGTTAGGAGCGGGCACGCGAGTCGTATCTTTAGCTAGACCTCCTTCTGCGGAGACGCTTTTTCTATATTTGTATGGTCGGGAAGATCCGAATAAAATTTAATTAAAATTAATTATGTATAGTAAAAAAAGTTAACAACTACATATAAATGGGAAGTTGACAACGTGTAGTTAAAAAAAATGCATTTTTGGAGAGTGTGCGAGATATTTCATTTGTGAAAAAAAAAAAACGGATGTAGAGCGCCTTACGACGATTGGGGTGGGTGGCCCGCTGTGTTCATGTTATTTACATGTCATTATGTTTGTAGGTATCAACTATCTCTGCCCTTTCCTTATTTCCGGTTAATTGTATTTTAAGAGCTTTTGCAGAAAGAAAATTTACGCGTACTCCACCACCGTTCAAGATAATAGTTTGTCCCGTTTCGCACCCCTTCCCTCATCCTTCGCTGCCGCTGAACATTCCTTGGGGAACAATTAGCTTGAGAGTGGTTCGGCAGATAATATCATAAAATGAGCTAGAAAGTAAGAGAGATAGAGCAAGCGGCGTACGCCATTACTATCCATTTGATTCTGTTAATGTATGTTTGGTTATTATATGGTTAGTAGGATATCTCCTATACGCAATTAGTGTGTATAATATTATAATATATATATATATATATTATTATTATATATATACCACAGTAATAGTGATTGAGTAACGATGAGTATTATTTAGGTGCGTGATATATATAATACATGCTCTTAGCCTGAAATAAAAGATGATATCCTTACTACAACTAGTCTCCCATATCGTTTATATATATATATAGTGAGTAGATATATTAATCTCATTTATAATATAGATATATAGTATATTTATAATATATAGTAATCGGAGTATCACTTGATATCTTAATACACACACCTCACTCACCTCATATATGTATGTTTCTACTCTCCTATATAGACCCTGTAACTATCAAATATAGTCATAAATTACTTAATAATAGTATGTATATATATGATAAGTATACATTAGGGATTTTAGTATAATAATATCAGCTCAATATTGTGAGTAATTAGTATTTAGTTATTATTATTAATATATATATATTAAGTTATGTATAATATATATATAGATACTAGTTATAGTATTATATCTATTTGTTTATGTTTTGATTTATCTTATTTACGGCATCTCTCCCATTTATGGGTGCCTTTTCGCCCTGTCTGCTTAAGGGGGTTTTGAAAATACGTTTCCCAAGAGTGATCGGACCAGAGCATTGTTTCTCTGCTGGCCCGGTCTCAAGTGTTGGAGGACGTCCCGAAAGTGTTCTCTTTAATATACTCTTGACCGCGACCTAGAAACCGAGCAGTAATTTAGAGAAGAGATAAAGGTTGATTTCTATTTTGTCGTCAACTGGTTTTTATTTGATTCCTTGATGTATGCCTAGTACTCTATGTTGGAGTGTATTACCGACTCAGTGTATTATGTTATTACCTTTCAATGAGAAACTTTAGCTCTCGTGGCTTACTTCACATTTGGCCATCGAAAGTTCATGTTCTCCCAGAGCTCGTCAAGAAGATGTCGATGATTTCTAAAGTAGAGCGCTTATATAGAAATAGTCCAAATGTGCTTGGTTAGTTCAGGAGTTTCTTTCAGAGCAAAAAAAAGCTAAAGGACCGGGTTGCTAGCCCTTGTCGCACTAGAACTCAGCCAGAAAAGAAAGTCTTCATGATGGTCCGACTGTCTCGGAATATCCATTCTTCTTACATATAGACAAATCATAACTCCACTAGATACTGCAGATATATATATAAATATACTTATAAATATATATAGTTATTATAATATATTATATATAATATATATATATATATATATATAACAACAATATAATAATATATATATATATTATTATATTATAATATTGTAAGTGTGCGGTATATACTACTATATTAAATACGATAATAATATTTAAAATTTTACATAATTTATATAATATAATATTATATATCTATAATATTTATAATATATATACATATTATGGATATGTAAAATTCCTTATATTTTTGGTAAAACAAGCCAGTTGATTATTTTATATTATGATAAAGATATATGATATTATATATATATATAGTGAGCAGCTGGAACAAGTAGATAAAATTATTATGTTATATATATATAGTATTATTTGACATTGAAAATATATCATAAGGTAGTTATATATATATAGTATTATAGTATACTTATTAATTATTATTAATTATTATCTCATTCTGATATACTGATTATATTGAGAGTTTTAGTGAACAGCTGTTAAAAATCTGGGTTTTTAAATTCGTTTTGAGTATAAAAAAGTGAGGAGAGCAAATCCTAAGGGATCTAAGGAAAAAAAAGGGAAATTAAAACACCTGATTTTGTTGTTGGTGGTATGAGAAGAAAACCAGGATATAAGAGGGTTAAAAAGTAGGTTTTCTATGAAACCACTATAGAGAAAATCGAATTATTATATCCATTTTTATTATTGATATGGGATTATTATTTATGTTCCAAGAAATAAATTACTAAAATTAAATATTATAATATCTAAAATTATTATTATTTATTCCAATTTTAATTATTAATTATTTATTTTTTAATTAGCGAATAAGTCGAAAAACTTAATTTCATTTTATTAAAATTTTTAATTTCACCCTCACCTAAGTCTATCCCTAAGCCACTCGGAGATAGCGTGATAAGTGTGCCGGATATGAGCATGGCATCTGAAATAAAAGAAGAGACAGTGAAAAGAGTACTTATATATATATCACGAGCACTAAACGCTCACTCTGATATTAGAAAGACAAGCCTCGTCCTAGTCTTACCGCCCCCTCTATACCCTCATTATTTATATGATGAGAGTAGAGAAACTATCTGACGCTAAACGATATACACAAATAATAATACCTCACCTCTTGATGAGCATTTTCTACGGACCGCACGGTATCCCACTCATCTTGATGCCTCTCCCTCATCTTCGTCATAATAAGAGATGTACATGAGGTTATCCCCTGTGACCTCAAGTAGTTGTAAGGCCACAACCATTACACTACCTCACAATATAATCATCAAAACTTCCATTCATATACCTACATTGAAACCTATTTTATTCTCGCCTCTATATAATGACCAAACTGCTACTCTATAAACTACAAATCTACCTTACAGACATTCTAGAACTTCACGACCCAATCCACTTTTTATTCTATTCAGGTTTCCCTGTGAGACGGTCGCCACTCTAATATATCCCAATACACACTTCAATCCATCATTATTACATCGACTATTTAACCAAATACCGTAACTGTCATTCAATTCATATTTCCTATAGACCATAACTCAATCTCACAATAGTAACTTTATCATTGATATTATTCTAACATATTTCCCCCTATTCTGCACACACATAACTCTCTAATACGTTCATTCCTCCCCATTTTATCAATTCTTCTTCATACATAAAATGCCGCGCGTGAGAGATTGTCCATGCTGAACACGTTTGAACTTAGATCTATACCTCTTATAATATATATTCCAGTCAATTTCACAATTTGATTATTGAATTCGGGGTTAGATTGAACTAAATAGGTAACAACATTATAATCAACCTCTAATGTCATAAGGCACCTACCCTAGCGCACTCAAGACTTGAGTCCCTTTACATTCACCAACGATTAATTCACCAGACACCTTCCATTCCATTTCACAACTTATTATCCTTTTATCATACATACTACTTAGTCATAATCATCCGTTCCGCTTATTTATCTATATACAAATACATATATCCTATAATATTTAAACTCAAGACACCTTGCACAGTATTTTTTTTAAATATCAACAATATCTAACATTATAACTTCACACAGGACTGTCACTCACTGACAAACCATAACTTATCGTCTATATCTACGTTACTTCAAACCCCTCCTTTACACACCCTAGCCAAATATCTCTACCAATCTTGTCAAACTCTCTTCAGATTCACCACACAAAACCAAATCATCCTTATCTTATAAAGGTTTGAAATACTAATTACCTTAATGTTAATTGACCTTCACGTTCACTCTCACGCATTATTCTTATAAAGCTTTGTCTGGAATTATTTTTTATCTTATTTTTCCTATTATAAATAATATTTAGCTCTTGAAGATAGATTACATAATCAATTGAATATTATTATCTAAGTGTAACGGATATACTAATTAGAATTCAATAAATTCCGTATAAATATATTTTATAAATAATATGATCGTTACAGATTTCATCATTATTTTTAGTTATAAAATAGTTTTTTTTTAAATATATCAAACAGATTTTTTGAAGATTAAGAGCAAAGGAAATAATAAAACTCAATAATTATCAATATGGAAATCAGCGTAATAATGAGCTATTAATAGTAACAATTATAATTAATATATATATATATTAATGGATATATATGTGGCAGATTTATTATCCTATATCTTAAAGGTTTGGTTATAAGGTTTATTGTTAATATTATATTATATATATATATATATGATATAAATATATATATATATATATATATATATAATATATTATATATATATATAATATATATATATCATATATATATATATAATATTATATAATATAATATTATATATATATATAAATATTATATTAATAATATATATTATTTATTAGGGGCTCGAGTACGCGACGGGGACAGAAGGTGAGTAATCGATATTTTCCCATATACCTCATAATCGAGCGGTAAGGGATCGAAGTGAAACCACCCTCTCAGTCAGATCACCTACCTCTATAATACCATAAGAGCGGAGGGTATTCGAGGTATGAACCCTCTCACGGTGATAATGAGTATGGGTAGGAAATATAGTTCACTTACCCATGTGAGTACGCTTTTATCTCGGAATAAGGCCTAAAATAGGTACCCCGACTCCTGCCTAGTTCACTTGTGTCACTCGTTACACAATGACGCGTGTATTGCGCAGTTATGACTTTAAGTTTATGAAAAATCACTATATAGACCCCAAATAAAACAAAAATAAACAAATAAATAAATAAGTACTTAAAAATCATTATAATTAATTTTTAAATAAAATTATTTAAAAAATATTTTTGACAACTTTTGAAGGATCATGTCCGTTACCACTAAATTCATTGTTAAGATCATTAATTACTAAGAGTATATATCAAATATAGGTTAATAGAAAAAATAAAATATAAAACTGACGGTAAGGTATCGTAAAACTGAAAAGGTTCATACTAAATTTATTGATATACATGTCCATGATTTATAACCACACTCTTAATGGGGTGCAGAATTTGATGCCACGAATCCTGATTGAAATAATTATAAAAAATATTTTACCTGCAAGGCTCGCACTCACAAAACTGACGGAGTCCGTAAAACAATAAGTAGGTCCTATTAATTAATATAATTTAATATATATAAGTAATTATATATATATTATATATATAATATTTATATTATATATAATATATTATAATATATAATATAATAATATATATATATTATAGATATATTAATAATATTTAATATATATATAGTATATATTATATTATATATTATATATATATATATATATATTATATATATATATATACACGTATATATATATATATATACTAATATAATATAAAATATTTATATTATATATAATTAATATATATATTATATATAATATATATATATATATTTATTAATTAATATATATATATATATATATATTATTATATTATATAATATTAATATATAATATACGTATATATATATATACTATTATATATATATATATATAAATATATATATATATATAATATATTATAATATTATAATTATATATATATATATATATAATATAATATATAATATTATATAATATATATATATATTATATATAATATAAATCACTGGTTAATACAATTAACATATATTATATATATTAATTTTATATATATATTATACATATTATATACGGATTTATATTTAATAGTTATGCACCTCGATATATATATGTTGTTACCTGTGTTAATATGAGTATTATATAAGTAGGAGTGTATTTATATAGGTGATCTGGAGTATAATAAGTAAGTGAGTATATGAGATATCTTATAATAAATTGTAATAAACAATATGTTGATTACAGGATATGTAGATCATTTACTTATTAAGATGAGTACGTGTTAGGTGAAGTGTGATTTAGTAAGAAAAGAAATAATAAGAAAAATAAATGAGAGGAAAAACTGAGATACTCAAAGCCGATTAAGTACTATATATAAATCAATATTTGGGTGTGTAATAAGAGATCGGTCGTTTATTGTTTATTAAACTATGCAAAAATGATAATTGACATGTGACAATCATATAAATGGAATGTTGAATATATGATAAATGGGACAATAGATCAGCTTATAATTTAACTTTAACACACGGTAATTACAGCGCAATGAATATATGACCCTGTCACTAATATATTTGACCTTTATATTGAAGGATTCGGACATAAATCTTCAGCACGACCTCCTGCTAAGAGGGGCCGGCACACAATCTCGATTTTAGCTTGGCGTCTGTCCCCTCTGGGCTCTAGCCATTTAAATTCAAATTGTTTGGCATCTCTCCCTCTCTCCCGCCAGAGGGGGGGGAGATGCTTTTAAATGTTTCTACAATGCTATGACTTTGCTTGATTACAAGGGAATTTATATAGAATGAATCACCAATCTTTGCTAAGAGATGTACACGGGTGAGGTTTGCAAATTGCCTCGTACATAGGTTCAAGATTACATGCAAAATTTACTAACCTGAAAATAAACAGAAAAGACGACTAGATTAGTAATTAATTTTATATTGTATATATTATAATATAATTATATATATATATATATATATATATATATTATCATAATAAAATTAATCTTCTTATTGTTGACTTATATTCGAATAAAATAGATCTTATAAATATATATTAAGTGTATAGATATGTATATATTATATATACTATACTATATATATTATAGATAAAATTATATATATAATATAAAATACTATATACTATAATAATATTATATATATATAATATATATATATTATACTTATATACTATATATATCATATAATATATATATATAATTATTATTTATATATATATATTATAACTATATATATACAATATATAATATATATATATTATTAAGATATATATAATATTATATATATATAATATATATATATATATATATATATATATATTATACGTTACCCACCACATCACGTGCAGGGCCCTTTCAAGGATGTGGCAAAAAAAAAAGAAAAGTAAACCCACCCAATCCCTTGTCTATCGCAATTGCCTCAGGCGCCAGAAAACGTGAGTCTTAAAGGGAGGAAAATTAAATACAACATGAAAAACAGAAGATGGGAAGGAGTTCCACTGAAGAATTGTGGCTAGAGAGAAGGAAGCACCACAATAGCCGACCCTTGAGTTTCCAAAACCCTGAAAATATTCATGTAAGAGGAAGGCACCTTTTGTTTTGTGAGGGCGACGCAATGGTGAAGGAATCTGAGAGGGAGACTACCTTGAGGACCTGCCGTTTTAACTTTTAATACCTATAGAAAAGGAGATAGTGTGCCAAGTCACGTCGCAGAGAAGAAGGGTCAAGGGAATTTGAAAGTTGGGACAGTTTATTAGTCTCTTAGTCTTAGCCTCAGCCCTGGGGTGGTACTTGAGCCATTTGATTAATAGTAGTATTCAATGCTGCTCTGCCATACAATGGCATTTCTTTAAATAATAGTCTATTGACAGGTTCTGGCTTCATTTCTAACTTGTAAGTCATGCTTTTAAGGTATAGGCATGAGAAATATGCTTTTATAGCAGATACTAAACAGATGTTTTATCAAATACAAGTGCTTAAAGAAGATAAAGACTCTTTGCGCTTCCTATGGTTCCCCAATGGAAATTTAGAGAAAGAACCAGGGGAATATAGAGTCAAAGTACACATATTTGGCAGTGTAAGTTCCCCCTCAGTAGCAAATTAAGTTTTGAAACAAACTACAAAGGTACAAGAAGTAGAAAAGTTTAGTGATATATCCAAAGCTACTATTCATAATTTTTTTTTCTGTAGATGACTGCTTGGTCTGTAAAATCAGAAAAAGAAGATATAACAGTTTATAATGAGGTAAAAGAAATTTTAAAAATTAGTGGATTCAAACTGCATGGAATTGCAAGTAATTCAAGGAGTTTTATAGAAAATAATGACAATCAGGACTTGAGTAAAGATTTTAAAGAGATAAATTTATCCTTGAATAAACTGCCTTCACAAAAAGCATTAGGTTTGAATTGGAATTCAGAAAAAGATCTTATAAAAGCTGGAATAGATATAGAGCATAAAGAATTAACCAAGAGGGTCATTCCTAGTTGTATATCTTTCATATATGACCCATTAGGTATAATAAATCCAATACTTGTGCCAGCAAAGAAAATATTTCAAACATTATATTACAAAAAGATAGGTTGGGATGAGGAAATCCCAACATATATAAAAAAAAGTTATATGAAATGGCTAAATAACATTCATAAATTGAATGATTCTTAAATACCAAGGCCATTTAATCAAAATTGTTTGAAGTATAAAAGTACTGAACTGCATAATTTTCAGATGGTTCACAAGTTGCTTATGCAGCAGTAGTATACATAAGATTTGAAGGAGAGAATGGCGAAGTAAATTGCTCTTTAGTGTTATTTAAAACTAGATTAATACCATTAAACAAAAATTTGATGCTAACCATCCCTAGAATAGAGCTAAGTGGAGCAAAGCTTGCTGTTACCATCCACCAAACTTTAAAAGCTGAGTTAGATATGAACATAAGCAAATAATATTTTGGAGTTGATGGCTACATTGTTTTACAATACATAAAAATGAGTCAAAGAGATTTAAGAGATTTATTCATATAAGAGTGTCTTATTTAAGATCAAAAAGTCAATGGAATTATGTACCAGGCAAGTTGAATATAGCAGATATATCAATTAAAGGTTTATCTGCTAATGAGTTTTTGAACACCAAAGAATGGAGTAAAGGTCCAGAATTTTTATATCAAGATAAAGCTCATTGGCCACAGCAAAATATGGAACATAAATTAGATGATGAAAATGAGGAAATTATAAAAAATAAACTTGTCATGTCCATAAAGTTACAAGAAAGTGCAACAGACAAACTGTTACATTCTTCTTCAGATTGGATGAAGCTTAAAGTGAAAGTAGCTTGGATATTAAGTTAAAAAAGATCTGCATAAGAAAGATTGAAACAAAGGTCCTAGGACATACGCAGAATTAAAAAATGCAGAAAAAGCAAATAATGAGTTCCGTGATATAAAATACAAAATAAAAAAGAAAGAGATTTTAACAAAAAGACGTGTTTTATCAAAATTCCTGACATTTTTAGACAATGAGGAAATCTTAAGAAAAGGTGGGAGGAATAAAAACTTGAATGTACCATATGAGTTTAAACATCCAATCATTTTGCCAAATAACATCATGTCGCAGTAATTATTATAAGTCATTTTCATAGAATTAATGGGCATTTAGGAAAACAAATAATTTTAAATACATTGAGAAGAAGGTATTATTACATTATTGGAGCAAACAGAATTATTAAGAAAATTCTTAAAGAATGCATAATTTGTAGAAAGCTTCATGGAAGACCAAGCGAACAACTGATCGGAGATAGACTGGAAAGTGACATCTCTCCTTTTTAATATAAGCATAGATGTATTTGGTTCATTTTTAGGTGTAAGAGGGAGAGGTAAAGTTAGAGTAAAAAGGTATATATTTAAGTAGCAGAGCAATATATTCATAAATGTTGCATTCATTAGATACTGATGCTTTTATCAATGCTCTTAAAAGGTTTATAAGCCGCAAATGTAATGTGAAATTAATCCGATCAGATAATGGAACCTATTTATGTAAAAGCAAATAAGTTTAAAAGAGAAATAAAAAATTGGCATAAAAGCATTGAAACAAATATTTGAGAAAAAAAATAGGTGATATTCACCATCTCATGATTCTCACAAAACAGTTATTTTGACACACACTTAGAACTGTGAGATATATACAAGCTTCACTCTCAAGAAACATCAATAACTTTGACAGATTGACAATTGAATACTTATTTTGTGAATTGAATCATTAACTATCGGCCAATAACAGAAAGTACCAATCTTTAAACATCGAGCGAACCTAATCATCTACTGAATTCTAAAGGCAACTAACATTCCCTCCAATATTCAAGATTAAGATGCCCATTAATATAGAATATGGGAAAAGTTCAGATCGCAGATTATTTTTGAAAGAGGATTAAGTGTATGCCTTTACTGCAGAAAAGAGTAAATGAATTACAGAAAGAGAATCACTAAGAGAAGTTGATACAGTTCTTTTAATAGATGACTTGAAGGCAAAAAACATGTGGAATTTAGAAAAAATTTTAAAGGTGTATAAAGGTGGTTCAAACAGAGTAAGAGTAGTAGATGTAAAAGTAAACAAAGCAAATACTAAGTACAACAGTCTTTAAAAGACCAATTCCAAAATTCTCTTGTTGAGGAAGTGCAGACTATAAAAAGAATTATAAACTAAAGAATAATGAGAACACTTATATTCTTAGCACGAGGAATGTTTTATATTTTGCAAGTAAAATATAAAATAAAAGGAAATACTATGTGCACACCAACTGTGAAAATGACATTTTACTTCTGACCAACCCAAAATAGATATAAGGAAAAAAAGCAAAATATAGATAAGAAGAGAGAATCTGCTTACCAAGTCAGAATATAAGGTGAGTAAACATTGAGGGCTTGCAAATAGAGAAAAGGCTAGAGAAAGACAAATATTAAGTAAAAGTAGAAAAATAGGAGATACTGCAAGCAAATATAAGCTATTCTAAAACTAAAAAAAATTACTGAAGCAACAGAAAAACTGACTTTGCCCAAGTAAAGAAAATAAGGTGAAGAAACAGGATAGAACCTCAGGCAATACAAGGAAGCTATAGAAGAAGAATCAGGAACAGTACGGTCCGCAGCTTTATATCCAAAAAGAAGAAAAAGTATTTGAGGTGGAATTCTAGCAAAGCATCCTTCAAGCAACTTGTACAATAATAAGGAAGCTATAGAAGAAACCATAGGAACATCCTTAACTCTGCTAGAGCAGAGAATTCATAAAGAAGAAAATTAATTGAGGAATTCAAGCTCTTGATGTGAGTAACAAATCTTCAAGCAACCTTACTAATAAATAAGCAAGCCGGCCTACCACCTGAGAAACATCTAAGCAAGTCTAAACTCACATACTCTTCTGAAATATTCCTGTTCATCAGAATGAAGGTAAAGTTTGAAGTAAAATTGTTATAAAAATAGCTGGTGTAAATGTGAAAGGAATGTAAAAATAACAAAATAAGTTTACATAGTAAATTACTAAATTTTTAAGGACAATAAAGGCGTTTTGCTAAAACATTTGCAAAATGCCGTGTTTGGCAATATCTATACATTTCAGTTTCTTTTAGCATTTTTCTATCACTTATAGTTTGTATATATTATTAGCATTAAAAGTTTAAATTTGGTTGCTGAAACCATTCAAACATTTACTGCCGAAATGAACCGAGTTCACTTCTTCATGATGATAATCAATATAATATATTATAATTAATAAATATATATATATATATCATACTATTAGTAATATATATTTATATAAGATATATATATATATATATATTTATATCTATATTATATATTATAATTATATATAATTATATATATATATACTATAGTTGTTGCAATGTACGAGGTAAAATTTATTTCATCTGTCCAAATCTAATTTTAAGATTTCTATTTTTGTTTAAAATTGTTTGTTTTTAATACTTCTAATGATATTATATTAATTAAGTCTTCTTCAAAGTTGCCATAACTATTTCAAAAACAAACGTTGTTATTTATTAAAAAATTTTCATGAAGGGTTTTATATTGCTTTTCCTGATTAGAATATATATATATATATATATAAATAATATTATATATATTATTATAGATAAATATAAATATATATATATTATATATATCAATATATAACAGGAAGACGGAAGTAATTTATTTAAACTATCTTT
>JABUQX010106694.1:0-20000 GCA_015478945.1 Trachelipus rathkii | reverse complement strand
TAATCGCTTTGTAAAATTTTCGTTACATTAAACACTGAATAGTATAAAAGACGTGTCAAGTTACGTAGTCAAGCACTATACTTACAGTAAAGTAAAATGCTGAAGTCAATTATTATACTAATTTTCCATCCATATATACTTGTAACCCAATAAATATCATCACTCCAAATTTTCCTTTATTCTAACTCTTTTCAAATATAACTGCAAATCACTATCATATAAATATTTGGATATAATATTGTCCGAATTGAACTATATAATTTACTTGATGAGGTCCCAATAAAAATATCCACCCATAAAGCGTCAAAATTTTTACTGGTCTTTAAACCAATTATTTACTATGCATTAATCCCTATATATATCCTTAATATGTTGTCTACAGGTATTGATGTAGACGCCATATTCGAGCATATGCGAAACTACAGGCCCGCGTTTTGTTCAATATAGCAACTGTTATATAGAAGACTTCCCTGCTGAGCTTTTTTAAAGTAATCAATCCGAGAAACACTGAGAGCCTCGAGTGACGCGTCGAAAGGCTCGATATGCTCAAGAAGTACTAGCGTATGAGCATAATGCAGATTTTTAGCGGAAGCTTCGAGATCAGTCAATTATATTCGAAAATGAAAGTATGTGATAAATAAAAACTGACACGCTATGTATATATATTAGCATAAGATATATTGTTTCACGTCTTACTTAGTCATACATATAGATAGGTCATCATGAGAATTATTAGTATCATAAAGAGTGTAATATAAGCAACGTATTCATGGTAATAAAATCGACTTACTAGAGTATTACGTACCTACAAGCTAATATTTAGTATCTTTATCATAATACTTATATATAATAATGAATTATTAGATAATAATATTGAATATCTATCCATAATAGCATTTGAAGACACACTTATATTAGATGCCTGTCTGTGATATACGTAAAAGGGTAAAACTCGAAGGAATAGCCCTATTTTCAAATATACTCTCAGTACTCATTACTATCAGTAACTTACGCTAATGTTGGACCTCAACGGCCTATAGTGTCCATATCTGTTATTATCAAAACATTATAATTTATACATATAATAAGCACTATACAATACATTGCCATAGGAATAGATTCACTGAGTATACTACTACACCATGCCGTATCTGAACAAATCACTACCTATTTAACATAGATATCTTAGTCTCTATACGTAAGCGTTACGGACTAACCTGATACTCTAATATCTCCCCAGTTTTTTTAATTATAAAAAAACATTAAGGAAAAACCTTCCTTTAATAGTTCACACTACTTTATAATGTCTAAAATTATGAATCCATTTTTTAATATTTAATAGAATGGCACGAAATGAAATGTTATAAAAGCGTTATATTGATATAACAACATAACTGGTATATGTATTGTTACTTCCTATACCCACGAAACGTAATAAAGATCTGGTTACCAATTTAGCCGAATTCCCCTTCGATTTAGCGAGAAAATACAGCTAAATCTCTAGTTCCGATGGGATTTATTATATATACCCGATATTATAAGTTTATCCATTCCTTAATATATATATAGATATAATATAATATATAAATATTAGTTATATAATATATATATATAATATATATAATATATATATAAATAGTATAATTAATAGGTATAGTATTAGGTAAGGCTTGGCTTTCTTGCATAGTGTTGATAATATAGATAGATGAGGAGTGATTGATATATGAGGTAGTAGGATACATTAATATATTATATATGTATTATTAAAATATATATTTAATTTTGCCAAGAAATTAAAAAATAATTAAATGATAGAAAAGAAATTTCATGCTAAAGTAAGATACACTATATATCAAATATATAATAATTATAGTATATATATTTATATATGAAAATAAGATATGAATATAGAATATATAATATATCTCTCAATAATAAGTATTAATAATATAATATATATAATATATTATAATTAATATATATTATAATATAATATATATATAAATATACTATATTAGAATATAATATATATATTATACTATATCACTAAGTAAGATATTATAAAATAATAACTATATAAATGTATTAATATTATAATTAATCATATATTTAATATATATAATATTATAGTAATAAATAAAATTATAAAACATGGATAAGTTTCTAAGTTAATAATTATATAGGTTCAGAATTTAAGAGAGAAGAGAATATTTTACTCTCTTTACACACTCCTTCCAAAGTTTTAGCAGCTTTTAAAAATCTTTTTTTGAATTCTTCTAGTTGCATCTCATTTTTTTTGCTTTTTATTATTATTGTTGTTCTGTCTCATGTATCTCCCCGATACTGATAGCGATGTCCAAACCTCTCCTCTCCCCTCTCTAACTAAATTAACTACCTTCTCCAACTGATAAATTTTCGTAGATAATACGAATGCCAAGTACCCTTTATTTCTTATCTATTCCACAAATTTTCAATATTTCATTAAATTTTATTTTATTTAAATAAGAGTGTAAAATTTTCAATAATACATTCGAGTATTCCCGCCATCAGCTTGTATCAGCAACATAATCAGACACGAATCCTAACCTGATCTACCTAAAAATCAAGTTACTAAAGAAAATTTTACTCAAAAAATTTAATAAATTTTTACACATCTGTAATTCATGGGGGTGACATTGAGTCTTTTCTTTACTAACTCATACGAAATACAATCCCTCCCTTTTCTCTCCCCGCGGTAATTCACACCCCCCTTCCAAACCAACCGACGAAGCTCTTTCGCATCTAAAAGTTATTCCTGATACTTACTTGGTAATGGTTATAATTACATGTGATACTCTTAATAGTGCTTTCTCATTTTAATTTATCCTGTTTAATTATTACTTAAATATATATAAATTTTTATAATATTTATAAATTTATTATTATTTGTGTATCTGAAAATTATAAATTAATTACTAACACAATAAATAAAGTTCCTAAGTTTTTCTTTAGCATATTTTTTTTTGATACCGTTGGCCCTAAAGTAGATGTAGGAAATTTTTTTTTTATTAGCACCAACGCGGTACTTGGCTCTAACACAATAGCATAGATTTTAATTTCTTTCTGATTCCATATATTTATGACTTAATAAATTAAGACTTTAAAACTTATGTAAGTTAAAATAATTTGGTTGAAATCTACTTCTTCTTGAATTCATATTTTTTTTTACAACTTATAAATAAAACTTTAAAACGTTTATAACTTAAAATAATTTGCGTTTCGAATTTTAATTTCTTCTTGATTCATATTTTTTTTTATACTTTATAAATAAGACTTTAAAAACTAGGTGTACATTTTACATTCATTATTCTTCTTTATTCTTAATTATATCCTTATTAAATATATTGCTGTTCCAGATTTATAAAAAATAAAACCAAAATTAAAAAATTATAATGCCAAAACTTCAATTCCTAGTATGGGGACTATTTAAGCGTGAAAGCATGATGATTGATTAGCAAAAAGCAGTGCTGCATAACTATGCCAAAGAAGAATTTGTCCAGAGGAAGTAAAGTACCTCACAAAATGACAACAACAAATCTTCTAAACCATCTGAAAGGGGTGCATAATGCCGTTCACAATAAAATGAAATTCATGATCTCCAATGCTAAATCCTCAAACGAAGCAGGTTGAAAATTAAAAGTATTTAACAGATTTTTGCACAACAAAAGTAGCACAAAAAGTAGAAAAATGCGATGATCCCGAACAAGCGGAAACAGCAGACCCATAGGGGAAAGCTCAAATATGTCTGCACCAGAAACATCGAGACAGGTAAATTTTGATTTATTATGAATAAAATAGGTAGAGTTGTTATGTTGAAAATATTCATATTATATTAATAAATATATAAAAAAGAAAAAGAAAACAAATGTAAGTTATGTAACTAAAAACTTTTTCTACTTTATAGTTTATTTATTGATATTAAACAACAATACGATTACTTTTAAATCAATGTTGCTTTCATTTTCCTAGGTTAAATTAATAATTTTTTTGAATACATTTTAATTTTTAAGAACTAATTATGTGAAACTAATTTATATTCAGGCATCTTTACAAAAAATTTGGACAAGAAAAGAAGTGTGGCAACATGATCATCCTAAGGCTAAGAGTATTACCCGTCTTATTGGTGAAATGATATGTTTAGATCTGCAGCCATATTCTGTTGTGGATGATAAAGGATTTAAGCGGCTTTTAAAGCATCTAGCCCCAAAATATAAAGTACCTTGTCGGACTCATTTCTCCACTAAAGTTATTCCTCTAATGTATGAAACAATAAAGGCTAAAGTAAAGTATGAATTAGATCAAGTTAATTTCATTAGTTTAACAACCGATGGTTGGACATGCCAGCACACTAACGAGTCATTTTATAGTTTGACTGCTAGATTTTTAACACCTGAATACAAACTTAAAAATTATATCTTGCAAGTTTCACACTTTTCTGAGGCCCATACCGGAAGTAATATTGGCAAAATTTAATCCAATGAAATCACTGCAAACTTGGGGTTATGACCTAATTGAAAAAGTGCCATATGATTTAACAGATAATTGCAGCCAATGTTGCCTGTCTGCCTATGTAAGAAATCCAACCTGACAATAAACATACTGCCATTGTTAATACTCATACAATGCCAACTTGAATCTCAAAACCAAGCTCTTACAAAGAACAAAAGAGCAGTAGTAAGTCAATATGCTAGCTGTATTCCGGGCAATAGCAGGACATTTTCATCACTCCTCAAATGGAGTATCCAAAATTTTAAAGAAATTCAAACGTCAACTAAGTTTACCAGAGCATAAAATAATCCAGGATGTTTCCACAAAAGATGGAAATTCGACGTATTATATCTTCAAAGATTTTGTGAACAGAAAAGGCCATCTGCATATATTTCATATTCTAGAACTCATGCAAATTGATAAAACACAACAGATGAGCCAATGCGGATCTTGATGAAAATGCTTGTATGCATATCTGCAACACTTTGAAAACTTCCACAAAAGACATGAGTCGTCAGATCGCATGCATCTATACATCACCAGATATACCATCTTATCATTCCAATGGAGCAGACAGTTTCTCAAATCTTCGCTAGTAACACAGCACACTGGGATAAACAACTGTTGTAGATGAAGCTAAAAAACAGACTTTATAACTCGCACCTTTCAGATATAAGGAGAAATCTTGATAGCTTTAAAGTTGCAGTAGTGCATGCTTTCATCCCGTCTCCAAATTCAAATTTATTGCTTGATAAACTACCGCATTGAAAGTGGCTAACTGAAAAGTAATTACTTCTCAAGCAGTACTTTCAAATGTTTATTCTAACAATCTCCCCTTAAATCAAAGGACTAGAACGTTACACTAACACTGAAACAGCATGCAACAGCTGAACTCAGATTCAGACGGATCATTTTCACCTGCCCTGCATCAGCATGCAGATGGCTCAACTGCGCCAAAAAAAGGCAAGATTAATGAAACTGGAAATTTACAGCCCTTCTACCATAAAAGTGTAGCAAATCGAAGCCTGAAATAACTAGCTACCAACCCGGGCAAAAGGAGGCAGAAAAGATCTAGATAAATCAAAACATCAAAAAAACTTATTGAAGACAACCAGAATGTAAGGAAACAAATTGTATTTGTTTCCAATCTATTACCTCTAGAAATGTATATTATTCTTATTTCTTAATTTATTGAAATAATAATATATATGATCATATATATATATACTATAATATATAGTACTATAGAATTCATATATATATCATCAATAGTACTATATACTATATATATATATATATATATATATATATATATATATAATATATAAATAATATATATATACTAGATATACTATATATATATATTATATATATAATATATATAATATAATAGTATACTATATATATATAATATATATAATATATAAATAATTTCAAAAGATAATTAATAATTTAGCATGGATGAAATCAACTTCTACCTAAGCCTTCCAAACATATCAATAAAAGAATGTCCTTACAAATGGTTGGGTGCATACAACTATACTTGTGCTGATAAAAAGAACAACTGCTGGGATTTAGCAACATTCTTTATCACCCATACGAAATACAATCCTCCCTTTTCCTCTCCCCGGTTCACAAAGCAACTGGAAACATTTTTAATGCTGACAAGAAGTAGAGCTGCCTGAAGCATGCGGGAGAGGCAGATCAGCATTTCCTCACATTATGAATATGCCCTGTTTACTCTTGATTAGCAATAATTTAAAACACACGTATTGCATATGATAACTTACCCGCTATTGCTGTGGTTATATATTTTATCTTCTATAGTACAAAACACTGCATGAAACTGTAATATTAACCGAAGCTTCGGCTTCGGCAAAAGGGGCTTTGGCGAAGCTTCGGCTTCGGCAAATTTCTGGATTCGCGCACAACCCCTAATAATATATTAATTACTATAATTATACTATATAGTATATTATACATATTATTAATAGAATATATAATATATATTAAATAATAATATTATATATATTATATTAATTATTATATTATAATATATATATAATATAATATATATATAATATATAAATATAATATATATATATTATATATTATAATAACTATATATGATATATTTAATTACAATATTAATAAAATAATATATATATAATACTATATATAATTATATATTAGATATATATATGATTTTATATATAATATATATATATATATCTTTATATAATATATATATTAAATATATATATAATAATTAATTATATATATATATTATAATAATATTATAGTAAGTCACACTCTATACATCGTGCACTCGTGCTTAGCACAGTTTTAATCATAGAACATGAACGATAATATTCAATCCTTTGACAATTATATGATTTAATAAATTCTAATATTGTGCCTTTTATCATAATACATTTTACATCGTGCGAATGAAGTAATATATACATTACATGTTACTAATAATGAGGAAATATAATTTATTAAATTTATAAAACATAAATAAGTATGTATATAAGTACATATCTATCTACCATCTGATAACCCTATTTTTATATCAAATATAATTGTAAAATGCATATATAAGCAAATTTCATTTATCAAAGATCGGTATTATCACTATATACCTATAGTACTAAATTAATATTTAATTCCAAACGTTTGATTATATATATATTTTTCTCTGTATATATATATAATTGAAATCTATTCCCATTTTAAAAATTCCGTAAGAATAACATGAATTCAACATTGCATGCTTATTTTTTGTGAACTAATATTTCGGTATAAAAATAATTATATAATTATTAAATTCTAATATTTGACTATTGAAAGCTGTATGCATAAACTAATCACATCCTACCCATCTCATCAACCAACACTATAATAATGCTATAATCTACAAGATGAAACTTCAGGATAATGGTTAAACTCAACATAATGATCTAGTAAATAATTATTATTTATTATTATATGATTAAATAAATAAAGTAAAATAATTAAATAAAAATAGTACTTAATATGAAAATGGTAAAATGATTCAGACATGGAAATGATTTTCATTTATCTTTTTTAATTAGGTTATAATATATAATATTGTCCATTGCCCGTGGAAAGTCCTTTAAAGAAAGCAACAACTTACTACAATAACACCCCGTTATATATTAGTACCTAGCAATTATCTTATAATCAGAAAAAGTTTTATTTAGTTAATTCCTGTTGATAATATAAAGTATATATTATGTTAACATTTTTTTTAAAATTCTACATTGATTATTAATTAGTATGAACTAAGAATTATATAGTATAAAGTATATCTATATTATTATATTATTATAGAATTAATATTCAAATTCAAAGGTTAATTTGTTTTTGTTTCTTACTTATTTTATAAATGCTAAATATAATAGAAAAAGGTTATATTATTAAAAGATTCAAAATAAACACTAAATATTAAAATAAACTATAAATATATAAATTTAAGTATTATATTATAACTCTACTCATCTCATTACTACTTCACTATCTTTCTCATATATATTATTTACCTATATATATATATTTATTATTATTAATATATATATAATATATTATTACTATATATTAATATATATTAATAATATATTATATATAATTATATATTAATTATAATATATAATATATAATATAATATATATAGTATATATAATTTAATTTATAATATATATATATATATATATATAATATTAAATTAAAATAAGTTTATTTATTTAAATTTTATTTAATAAAAAATATGGATTATTCAGTTATATATACCTTTTCTCTTAAAAATCCTATCAAATAGACAAAATAATACATGATAAATAATGATTAAATATTTACTATTAAAACAAACATAGGATTTAGGAAAGTGACATTATATATATAGATAATTATCTTATCTAGAATGACTCAAAATTATCTAAATATACTCCAAGTCAAAGATCTTAGAACGAAAATTATAAGCTTTCGCTAAAGACGAAAAAATCTACTGATATTAATGTAAATATATTTAAGTATATATATATAAAAAAATAATAACATATTTAAAATTATTTTTTAATAGTGATTAAAAAGTAAAGTAATGATAATATTAATTTAATTAATTAGTTACACTTTTATTTTTTTTCAGAATAGTAAAAGATTTACGCAGGTTAGGGGCTTGGCAATTTATCATCGCTCTTAAAATATATTATATATATAATATATTAATATCAACTATATATTAATATAATTATACTATATATATTAATATATAATAATATATTATAATTTAATACATTATATATTATATATAATATATATATAAAATAATATATATATATAACTAAATAAGTAATATATATTATATATATTTAGATATACTATATATATAATATATATACATATTAATTAAATAAGGCATAATATTATATAATATTATATATATATCATATATTAATTTATATATATTATATATATAGATATATTAAAATTAATTATATGTATATACTATATATATATAATACTATATATAATGTAATATATAATATTATAATATATATATATATAATTAATATATACTATAATATATATATTATATAGATAATATAATTAATATAGAATACTAATATATATAAATATTTATAGTATTAATATAATATATAATACATTATCGTGATCTATCTATATATTTCGTGAAAACGAATGCATATTTTAATAATATAATAATCAAAGAACTTTCTATAAATAAAATTATATATGACAATCATACTAGACAGATATAGTATAGAGTAGGTATACGTAGGTATTATGATACGTAATAATACTTTATTCACGTTTTCATGATAGAATTCAAGCGTGTATCCTCCAATTCTATCAGTGTAGCAATTCATAACACTAAACACGAAATTAAAATAAAATTAAACAGTATCACAGCAGATAGGAGTAACATAAATAACAACAGGCAAATATTATATACAAATTAAATAACTACATTTGAAATTATATCAATATTAAAAAATAAAATAAAATATATAGTATATAAATTAAATAGAAAAACAACTAATTAACTCGTCAGATATAATCACAATTTTTAAAATCAAATATATTTCTATAAATTTGTAATATAGTATATTATTACAATATAACCTTATAAATAAATAAAAAAAAATAAATAAAATAATAAGTATACAATAAGTATCGTGTATCAAATATATATAACTAATATATAATTAAATACAATAGTGATAAACAAAGCTTAACTATAGATAATCGATCAAAGACTGATAATCAAAATACCTCAGTTTTGCAGTAGGATTTAACCCGTATTTTCTCAGAAAATCTATTACAAACGTACTCACCTAATTCTGTTTGAGACTAAGGTTAAATGAAATAGTGTATATCAATTAAAACATAAGATATCCACGATAAATATTTTAGGTGGTTGGATCGGATAGATTTCATGCGAGTATTATGTATAAATGGAATTAGATTAAGAGCGTATTTTATATATGTGGTAACTAATGATCTTCATATTGATTACTCAAGATAATATTAGTTTCGAGGGGAAATCAGTAAAGATATATATATAATAAATTTAGTCCGGTAGAAGGACTAACATACAATCAGTCAGTGTACTCAATCAAATCCTGAACTGTAAGTATTTACAAGGTCTACCCACCTTGATGGCAATTTGTAATATATTGGGCCCTACAAAGATAGTTTATTTTTTTATTTAAAATATAACTCAATAATATAAAATTCAGTTAATCAATCGTAAAAGAAAAAATATTCTAATATAGTATAAATTTTATCGTATCCTTATTATTTATAGATATATGAGAAAGAAATATTAAAAAAAAGGAAAAATAGAATAAATGAGTAATTGAATGTTTAGTTGACGGTATTAATCAAGTGATCCGTAGACCTCTCTGATAGCATCTTTATTCTAATATATATATTATATAAGTTTCAAGACGTATAGATCACTTATAAATTAAGATAGTGATAATCTGATAATAAATAAATGTAGTCAAGCTTTATTGCGTCAACTTATAATTAGTTTGGCGTTAAATCTTGACCATTTAATATAATAAAAAATAGACTTGGATTAATGAAAGGTAAAATATATATTAGATAATGTAAAAAATCATCATATGGAGTAGTAGAATGTTATAAACTCTTTAATGCATTAAAGATACAATAGATAATTATCAATATGTTACTAAGGCTCTATGTAGAAGTATGTTTTCATATACTGTTGCTAATTTTAGTATATACTAAGGGATATGACTAAAGAAATTATCATCTAAATACATGGTGAGATAATGCTATTTATTCTGTATATACTCCGTAGTAAGTTGAAAATATTTATTAATTACAAAGCGAGAAATGTAAATAGTCATAGTTATTTATACTACATCTTCTCTAGTGAGTAATGTTACTGATTTGATGTATTTATAATTAAATAAAAAAACCATATTAGGGTACATATGATTTTTATCAGTTAAAATAATATAACATTTGACATCCATAATAATATTCAATCCTCTATATATAAAAGAGGGTATTAACAACTGAGGGTATAGGGACACCTTATTCAGCCAGCATATGATTTCTAATTAGTATAATGTAAAATAAAGTTAGTAATATAGTGATGAGCAGCTAAGGGGAAAATACCATACTAAGTGACAATTATTAGTATACTTTTCACAAATTAGTTACATTTATTAAAGAAAAAGTATAATGTGATGTTAAATCTGAGTCAATTATATAATATAGATATACGATAAATTAATACATTTAAATTCTTAGTCTATTAAATTGATTGAAATAAATTACTAGTGTAATCTATTATATAATGTAATAATATAGTGATTATAAAAAAAATTAATATATATAATAATTAATTAACATCGCTAATTATACGGCTATATTTAGTGTATAGCGTAGGTAAACATTACAATAGTCAAACTAGTATCATAAGAAACGTATGTAATTGTTAATAGTTAATATAACCAAATTTCTTTAAAAACGTAACTCTAAGGAATTGCGTCCTATATCATGAGTAATAAGATTTAGAGTAGTATATAATAATACTAATATGATAAGATGGGAGAAAGGTTGAGTGAACTAATTTATCTATAAGGTTTATATATTTCGATTTTATATTTTAGCATGCTCTAAAATTATTAAGGATACGCACTCAGATACACGCACTCAACCTAGCCTAATCGAGGGTCTGAAAGTTGCGATATTATGTATATACTTCTCTATTAAAACTCGTGCATCACTATTTAAGTTTATAGTAGGTATACATAATACATTTCCGTATGGTAGACGAGGTATACGAGACCGTATGTCATAGATCTCCATAACTACCGAGGCGATGCTTGTCACCCTCCAAAAATATGAGAAAGACCATAGTAATGATGTAATTTACTAATTAACACCCTATTCATCATAATAAGGAAAACCTGTTCACAGCCAAAAATATATATACGTATATCATATATATATAATATATATATTATATTATATATATAGTTATAATCATAACACTATACACCATGAGAATGGCTATGCTCCACCCATCAGTAGAAATATGATATATTTATAGTTATTAGTAAAGGTAATGAATTATATCGTTATATATATCCTCTTCTATATAGGTCGATATAGACACTCAAGCCCCGCTTACACTACTTCTAGGGTGACTTACCAATAGTATCTATATCACCCACACTCACATTACAAATATTATCCCCATGGGGTTTCTCTTGGAGGAAGATGTATTCCTTTATTAACAATCACTACTAAAAATAATTAATAATAAAAAAATTATAATAATAATCCATAATAAATATATCATAATAATACATATATAATATAATTATTAAATAATAAATTAAATAATAAATAAAAATTTAATGATAATTAAACCTTAAATAATAAATTATATTAAATAAATTAAAAGATAAAAATCATAATTACATGTTAAGATTTATTAATTATAAATTAAGTTAATAATAAATTAAATAATATAATTAAATTCATATAAAATATATAATTATAAAATAATTAATGAAAATATAATAAAATAAAAAATAATATAAATAATAAAATAATAATATAATATTAAACATTAAAAATATCAATAATAATTATATATAATTAAAATAAATATTAATATAATAATATAATAAATTAAATATTTAATATAAAATTCAATATTATAAATTAATGTATATTTATCAATGATATTATTAGTTACTAATAATATTACAAGATTATCTACTATAATACATAATATATATGAAATAATCATACATAGAATAATACTCTTTAAATATATAAATAATATAATAATATTAATAATATATTAAATAATTAATCAATGATAATAATTACTATCATATAAATAAATATATAAAATAAATATCTTATAACACTATAATATATATAAATTATACTAAAACTAATTGGTAATATAATTTAAAAGATTCTTTGCTATTTTCGTAACTTTATCACTTAAAAATTCATGAATAAATAATATAATAAAATTATAATCAATTAATATATATAATAATAATAAAATAATTTTTGAATATTTAGTAACTTTTAATATATAAAAATTATATTAATTAAATGAATAAAATAAAGTATTATTATGAACCAAAGTTAAATCTTTACTACGTAGGTATATAAGTTTAGGTGTATTAATTCGTAACTTCAGCCTTTAATGGTGTCATTTATATGTGTTGTTATATTAACTATTCATATGTATCAATATATTTAAGTTTATAGAGTTATGATACATAATAATCTTTAATATATAGTCATATATTAAAAAAATTAATTTTGCATATATATTTATTAATATTGAGGAGAGAGCATTATGTGTTGACATTTTATTGACCAAAACGTGAGTCGTTAATTCCACTAATCAGTAATGAATAAAAATTTTGAAACCAATCACTTTGACAATCGAAAGTAATATTATATAATGCCATTTAATTATTAGATATTATAGTATAATCCTCCCACAGATATATATATGTAAATAAAATATATTTTTTCTACCAATGCTGGCAAATACAGTTATTCAGGTTATAACTCCCACCTCTGCCAATATAAAAAGATTAACACTATAATGCCCAATAGTATTGTAATATGAGACCAAAAATTCATACAGACGTAAATAAAAGCCCCTCTCTACCATTAAAGAAATTTTAACTGAATGAGAAAGCAAAAATATGAAGCTTGTAAAAATATAAACTGCAAATTTTAAGCATACGGGCAATAAATGAGCAAGCCTAAAGATATATACAAGAAATAATCAAATCAAAAAGATCATGAGTATAACTATCCCGTTAAAAGGAGAACGGATGCCACCAGAAGAATAATTGTATATCTGATTCTCATCTTAGCCCTTCTAGAATAGTCTATATAAAATCTATTCTTCACTAATTACGTGAGAGATCGTAAATATATAAATCATATAAAACAAGATGTAATCAAAGGCAATGTAAACTTTATTAAATATAATTACAATAACCCGTAACCAGAAAATTGAATCCGGCCCCTATACGTGAAAATATTATAACCATGTAATTCTATAAAAACGAACATAGACCGAATAGTGATACCTAGCAATATATTATATCTTTTGTATTTATAAATCTTTTGTATTATAATACCTCTCTATACGAATAATATATCATTATATATAAATATTACCTTAAATTAATAATAATATATATTAATATAGTAATAATAGTAACTTCTATAAATATATAATAGATATATGTTTGTATTACTCAACAAATTAATATATATATATTAATTATATAATATATAATTTAATTATATATATATATATATATATATATAATATAATAATATATATATATATATAATATATATATAATAATAATATATATAATATAATATAATATATAATATACTATATATAATATATATTAGATATAATTTAATCAATTAATTATGTATTCATAGCATGGGATTTGAAGTAATATATAACAATCATCTATAAACTTGTCTAGCTCAATAAGAACCTTCCTAAAATACATATCAATTAAAAGAATGTCCTTATTACAAAATAGGATAAAGACCTGCGTACTAACAATCAAAGATGATATAAATAGTGTTGAAATAAAAAAGATACAATAACTATTCTAGGAAGTATATGCAATAACTGATAAAGTATATCTAATTTCCCAGAAATACTTTTTAATGCGCACCTCCTCATCAATATCAAGTATAAAATGAATTTTAGACTTTCAGCACAACTCAGAACATTAAAATAATTTGAAATTTGCTAAATACAATTCTGTGTACTGACTCTCTTTGATGCCGAATAAAAGTTGAAGGGAAGTAGTAGTAGGCATGGCAGAAGCTCACTTATATTTATAATAATTCGCCTCCGCTGTTTTAGTTAATGTTCAAATATAGTATATTAGGCAAACAGTAATGAATGATGTATGCTCCGACCCCTGTTATGTCGGTTTTATAATCTTTTATTTGTCCTTATTCCATCCGTACAAACTGATGAAAGAACAGATTAATAGATAAACCCGAAGCACGCGCGCGGCGACCCAGGAGTCTAATGGTTCCTTCCGGTCCTCAAGGCTTATCCCGGACCACCATCACTATACGTTGAACCTCTGCAACACTATAGCTGGATACGAGCAATCACCACCATCCATCACTAAAATCATACTTTATATATAGGAAGGGTAAAAGTGCGACAGCACCTAGGGATTGAATTATTCTTAGATGGATTGATATAAATATGTAATATAAACAACTGTTTATTTTTAATACATTCTTAGGTATGGAATTAACATTATTAGGGTAATATGAACAACAAGATGAAATTTATAATTGGAATAACCATTAAAGGAAACCCAATATATTCTAATAATTGGTAATAATATATTATCGTCAGGTACATAAAAAAACGGAGTTTAAACAATATAAGTTCTACATATTTTACATATATAATCATGAGTTAATTTAATATATGATATATATTTGAGTATTCAAATAATTATAAAAATATGTAACATTTGTAAAAACTCAACACTATGATAACTTATATAAGTCATTAAATTATCGATACATAAATAAATATATATGGTTTATAACACTAAATTCACAGTTAATAAATAATATACTGGAATAAACGGAAATGGGTCTAGGTAGATTAAACTTAGTCAATATACGTTAATTGTAATATTTATATTTATATAACTGTGTATACTCTATAATTATTATTTATTTATTTAAGATAAATTTATAATAATAACAATTTTTAAAAAAATTATATTATAGCAATAAAATATTCTCTGTAAGAAATAGTATTTGAACCCAGTTTTCCTATTAACCCTATCCATTTATAGATTGGTACCATTAATGTATTAATAACCTAATAGGTAGATCACAGAATTTATTAAAATATCTATTATATAAAAATCGAATACACTTATTTATCGTAAAATTAACCATAATTTAGACTGATTCCATGATATATATGATTAAAAATTACAACTGGATTACGAAAAAAATAATATGAATTAATTAAAAATAATTAAATAAATATGAAATAATATAAATAGCATGGAGCAATACTCCCCATTACGTTTTGGAAATAATTAAATAAAAATAATGATATATTTAGATATATTAATACATGTATACTTATACTAAATATTGTATATTATACATATATAAAAATTAATTATATTAGAAATAATAAGATAAAATAAAGCTAATCCTCGAGAGTCGACAGCAATAACCTATCTATAGACGATCTCAGTCATCCATCCTAACGACTCGAGACCTACATAATATACCAAGACAATATATAATGAAAAAATCTAATTTACTAACCAAAATGTTAACTAATAAATTTAACAAAATACTTAGAAATATAGATATATTTAGTTTGAATTCAATGCAGAAACTATATGACTAAACATCATACTGCATATATAAATGACAATATTAATATTATTTGTCATAAGTAACTCTATACTTATTGTTCACTAATTAATAATTACATTTGAGTGATTTGATGAGGCAAGTGTATAAAGAGTATAAGTCTTTTATTAACCTGTTATTGCCATCGAACGGAAAGTGAGGGAAAAAATCTTAGTTATATGACCAGTTCATAATCTAAGAGAAAGGATTTTCTATACATGTAAAAATTGTAAACATCAGGCTTTCGAATAAGTATCAATCCTATGTTCCATGACCATAGAAGAAACTTTATAACTTCTAAATTAATTAAATATAAGGGTCATTTAGTATTAAAAAAAATTATTCGATGAATAATAATTATACAGAAATGAATGATAAAATCTATATATTTTTCAAAAATGTGAGTTGTATGGGTATTTGTAATGTTTAGTTGTTGTCAGCAGTTGTGCATGATAGCAGCATTATCGCTTAAAAGTTAGTTGAAGATATTTTATGCTGATTAATGAATACAAGGTTGAAATTAAATTAAGCTATTAATGTAGCGTACGTAAGAACTTATTATGAGCTCAAATTAGTTGTGAAAAAGTAGTCAAATAAATACACGAAACCAAACAATCTTAATTGAGAGTAGTCAGAGGACCCAGGATCAATTAAATCCTGGTTGAAGCTGAAGAATACACTCAAGGATAGTTAATAAATTTAAATATCATTAATGTAATCATATTGAAAACTGCTGTTGCAGAGAAATATATTTTAGCTATATATTAGACTAATAGTAAATAATATTATAATATATTATTATAAAAATAAAATAAATATGAAGTTTAATTACATGTGAAGAGGAATAACAAATTCTCCGATTAAATGAGTGTTGCCCTTGACTCAGTAAGTGTCAATGAGCGGAAAAGACGATAAAGAACAAGACGGTATACCTGACTCTGATAGTAGGCACTCTCACTCATATACTATACCTATGCATAAGTTTTCTCTTGCCTATAGGGTTATAATGTCGCGTATCTTTTTATAGTTTAATCAGCAGAAGATCACTAAGTGTGACCAATCAACAAACTTGCTAATAATTCCAGTACTGAAATAAAAGAGGGCCAGAGGATTCTTATATAATCCTAGAGAGTAAAATGAAAATAAGTAAATCACTCAAGGATGAGTTTATATTTATACGTTAGCATATTGAGAGAGAATACTTGAGTGCAGATTTTAGAGTCTTATATAGTTATAATCTATAACATACTATAAATATAGTTATATACTATACTATATTAAAATATTATATATATAAGAATAAATATTATAATTATATAATTTAATAATATAATAATTATAGTATATTTAATATATATATGATAAATTAATTAAAATACTAAATTAATATATAATATATAAATAATATATATATATTATATAAATTATAATATAAATATATAAATATTAATTAATAATTTATAGATATATTAATTAAATATATAAACATAACTATGTTAATGCAATTAAAATATATTAGTATAAATTATTATTTATTTAAAATATATTCATTTTTAAAAGTAAATTACATATACGAATATATATTTATATAAAAATAAATACTACAAAAGGAAATATAAAATATACATTTTATATGTTAAAAAAATTAAATTAAATATAATAATTAAAATATTATTTTAATTTATAATATTTAAGTATATATAATAAAAACATATTAATTTAAAAATATATTCATACTAAAATATATATTATAAATATATTATATTCATACTAAAAAATATATTCAAAAAAATAAATAATATATATATATATATTATAGATAATAAAGATAAATATATATTATGATAAAAATATATATTAACTAAATTTATATTAAAACTAATTTCTAGAGCGTATATACATATAGAATTATATATAATAGATACGTATTACATTAAAAAAGATGATGCGTGGCTAGTAAACAAGTGACACCTGAGCTACTAAATGATCATTCTAAGATAATTTTAGATGGCGTAAGAATCTTCTGATTTGTAAGATGATTGATTATGAACACATAGTTCAAGTACAATTTCACTGTTGTCTGATGATTTCAGTGTGTGTATGTACCTGTATTCGATCATCTGTTATTGTTTTGAGTTTAGTTTGATCTAGACCTCTAGCTAAGTACCTTGATGATTATGTGATAAGAGTAGGAATAATAGATGAATAGGAATAGGACTTCTAAAACTTAATGAAAAGATCAATGAATCACTGTGAGACTAAATAGTTCAAACGAAAACTGTGCTCGTGATCATAATAGCATGGGTAATTTCCTTAACATTACTTAGAATGGATAATAATATATTCAATTAAGATCTCTAATAGATAATGCGATCACTGTAATTAAACATTGCGGTAAAAGTGAATGACTTATGACTATGCGAAAGACATATAGGCGTATGAGAAACTTAATTTGTAATAGAAAATAATATTGCCATAATAGTTTGAATTTTTGAAGTCTATTATATTAATAAAAAAATCACTTACATAAACTTAAAAGTTAAATTAAATAGTCTCTTGATTAGACAATTATATTTATAACATCATCATCACGTATTCTTATCTTTGTCATCAAAAGTCATTTCAGTTTCTTCAATACTACTACTTTCGTCATTAGTTTATGGTTCTTTAATCAAATTGTTGTATGAAGAAATTTATTTTCTTACATTACTATGACTAATTCTTGTTAAAATTCTATAATTTTAAAAAAAATATAATAAACGTATGTACTAACTATTGTATTTACAATATTTCAAGTGCTAGTAAATGTCCATGAAGAAGTAAAAATATTTATTAAAGTGAGAAAGCATAACTCCTTAATCCAACGACAAACTTCCTCGTCAACTTCCACTCATATACTAGTATGCACAATACCAAATTATGGGCTAAAACAAGACTCAGGAGTTATTAATAAGTGGATGAAATAAAATGTAAATTATTTTAAAATCAATCAGTAATTGTAGCATTTTACAGCAAAATCAAATAGTAATTGTATAGATTAATTAAACTTTAAGTATATTAATAATATGTGATATAAAGTAAATGGCGACGATCACTCTAGACGATGAAACTTAGACTTACAATAAAGCAGAAAAGAATAAAGAAGATTGGCAGAATAACTTTTTACATGAATATTAAACAATTTACAGATAAGAATATGTTAGGATTATATTAAATATTTATAACATATGAATTTATATTGAAGATAATTAGAATTGCGGCTATCGGAAAATATATATATGTAATGAGAAGAGAGGTTGAATACAATAAGCAGTGGCGCTCGTCCATAGTAGCCACTGACGAGAACTGCAGCCTTACCCCCAAAAATAATATAAAATTTCAGAAACTTAAGCACACAACTACATATGAACTATTAAGTATATACTCTGCTTCATACGTGTTCTCTCTGTCCT
>JABUQX010106693.1:0-20610 GCA_015478945.1 Trachelipus rathkii | reverse complement strand
TCAATTTACCTCTTAGTACGCCTTCCACAACTATATAAAGAGCACATGAAATCAAGAGAATCCACCCCACCTTTGGTTTTGTGTAATGCAGGATGATGTTTGGCTTATTTTTTGGTGGTATTGAATTATCCTGATGCCCTGTTGAGAGGAGAAGCACAATTTTATTCTTTTTGACCGTATGAGAAACCAATGTGGTCTGTTGATCAAAGAGGAAACTAGAGCTAGAAAGTTTTCTTTTCTTTGTTTCTAACATTACCTCAGGAACACATGGTTTCTTCCTGAGTGTGCCTCAGAGTGTTATCTTATTTTTCAGTAAAAATGATGCTAATATATAAGTCGTAAAAAAGTTGTCTGTTGTTACGGACCTATACGTATCATAGTAAGGTTTCAATAATTCTGTGGTAAAATATTCTCCTAGGAGCATGTCTTTCGGAGGTTTTGTGTGCGTTCCAAGATACGGGAGAGCGTTGAGCATATAATGTGTTTTTGCATCGCAAGCCATCAGTATTTTCCATCCATATTTTGCGGGTTTGTTGGCTATATACTTCTTGAAGGGATACATTCCTCGAAACCCTAATAACTGTTCATCGACAGTGATATATTTTCCGGGGTTGTAGTTTCTGGTGCATTTTTTAACAAATTCGTTCCAAAGCTCCCGTATTGGAGCAAACTTAACCTTCTCTCTTCTTTCAGCTCTAGTGTCGAGGTCATCAAATCGGAGTGACCAAAGCAAAAAACAAAATCTTCTCTTGGTCGTTGCTACTCCGTAAATCCCACGGCCATACCTTACGTTCCAAATTTCTCCAGTAGTAACGTGATTATCTTTCTTCACATCACTGAAAATTAGTTCTCCTATAAATGCTTTCATCTCCACAACTGTTGTTTTTGCTATTGTTCCCTTTTTAGTTTTATATTTTTGCTGCAAATTCTCCATGTACTTGTTAATGTATATAACAATTTTAGAGACAACGAATCATCAAAAAAGAGCCCGAATAATTCTAAATAGGAATTAAACTTTTCAGCAAGAGGAGAAGGTTTAGAGGAATGTTGGAAAGAAGTCAACTGTAAACTTCTTCTTTCTCCTACAACCATTTTTATGGGATTCCAGATATGATCGTTCTTTGCTTTATAGTTTCTATCATCCAGTTTATGGATAGCGTCTTCAGGGTTTAGATCCTCAGATGTAAACCTCTTTTTCTTACTCGGTGCTGCAGCTGCATGTTGATCAGATGTAGATGCCTCTATAACTGGAATTTCACCCTCTGCCTCTACCTCCTCTTCAAGCAATGGTTGGTACTCTTCATGTAGTTCTTCATCAAACATTGTTTGAATTTCAAGATGATTTTCAATTTCATCACAAAGAGATTCTAAATCATCTCTTTCGAGAATGTCTGCGTCTGAGTCTAGTTCAAAAATAATATCATTTTCATTCAAAAATTTTTTACTTTCCATTGTTTCGTAAAATATGAAAATAATTTATTTCAACCTGAAATTCTGTTGAATATATATATATATATATATATATATATATATATATAAGAAAAAATATATATATATTATATATATATATATATATATATATATATATATATATATATATATATATATATATATATATATATATATATATATATATATATATATATTACCCTAAAACATCAAAACTGCTGACGTCGCAGTATAACTCTGAGGTCGCATGCATATAAAACCAACTCCTCTCTCTCTCTCTCTGCATAAGGGATATTACATAAAAAACACAAACACCACACTATTATAGTACAATATTTGCACTAAAAACACAAACACACTACACTATAGTACATTATTTACACTAAAAACACAAATGAAACCATCATATACTGTTTTTAAAAGCTAAGCCCATAATAGGTAACGTGGGGACTGCCTGGCCCCCAAATTCTCCATTACGCAAAAACTATTGGACATAGAGCAACACACCCCTTACCACGTCAAGAGCACAGAGCATACTGAAAAATGAGACATAAATATCAAACTTCAAACTAAGAGCCTCCTTTTTACAGATGGATTTTGGGGGAAGGGATACTCCTGGGGTCTTTAAAGACCCCACGTTGCCTATTAAGGGTTAAACATGTTTTGTTGGTTGATGGTTTGCACATGTAATGGTGTTGTGGGAGTTGTGGTTTGCATAAATTTTGGCTGATGTGTGGTTTGTGGTTGAAATGGGATGATTTTGGGTAAATATAGACTGTTTGGAATGGTGAAGAGGTTTTATTGTTGAACTTTTAATTGTTGCTTATGTTTGAGGGGAGGTTTTTTGTAATTGTTTAAGGGTAGATTTTCATGTAATGTGAGGTGGCCGTAAGTGTGTGTGAATCTAAACTTGGTTGTGGTTGAGTCGGTAGTTTAGATACTTTATCTTTGTCCCTGTGAACTTTGAAAGATTTTGAAGTGTTCATGCATTGGAGCAATAATTTGTTGAAGTGTAAAGTTGTTTAACTTGGAAAGGGCCACACCATTTTGGGAAGAGCTTTGTATATTGATTTGGTTTCTTTACACCTAAAATGTGTACGAAATCATCTATTTTAATCGCAGTGGATAGTGATTTTGGATTTTGTTTTTGCATCTTAGGTAAAAAATTACAGTTCTACCGGGTTTTTCCATATGGGGATTTATAGCAATATTAATAAGAATAATAATAATAATTTTGCTACAAATTTAAATAGAGTAAAATAGTTACTTTATTGGGCCTTCTTAATAGGTATTCAATGTTTTCGTTAGCAATATCGAATATATTTATATTATAGTATATATGATATATAATATATATATATATTATTATATATAGTTATATAGATATAAAATTTATATATAAATTTAATGTAATTTAGTATATATAAATTAAATGTATTAACAAAATAATCGTGTATATATATAGATATATATTATTAGATTAAAAAACTCTTGCCACTTTTTACCGCAGAGTGTTTCCAAGGTACGCCACTGATATAAATATATATATAATATATATATATATATGAGTACTAAACTCAATCAAAATATAATCTCACTATCTGCTAGAATTAGATAATACAATTCATATAATCAATACACTCTATATACCTCATGCATTTATATCACTACATTATTATATATTTATATGAAGTATATATATATATATAATATATATAGTATTATATATAATATATTATATTATATATATATATTATATATATATATATATATGATTATAGTCTATATATATATACTATGACATACTCATAGTGCATTCATACTAAATCAATATTATATACTAACTCAAAACTACTAATCTTATATAATAACAACATATATAATATCAATTACTACTTAATATACTATACTATTATTATATATATATATATCACATAATCATAGCATTACTATAATAATATATATATATACTATAATACTATATCAATAATCTATTATACTAATATATCATACTATATATAACTTATAATGTTGTTATTTATTTAATAAGATTACCTTTTATAATATATTAATACATATTTTTTTTAATTTAATGTCGTCTATCGCTTGTTTAATATTCATTATTGTGTCGCATGGTTTAAAATGTAATACTTGTGTTGTTGGGTCATTCTATTTGCACAACAGTGCCCTTTGGTTTTTCTCACTCATCCTTCAAAGACATTGCTCCAACATACTGCTTGGTCTCCACTACCTTCATGTCTCACGACCATCATCTCTATCTCAATCTATCCCGCTTCCTCATGCTTTCACATGTCCATAAAACCATCTTAGACTGGATTTCTCTCCACGCATTCACAAAAACTAGGTCCCACTCCCAGTTCTCTCCTCACCAGCTCGCTTCTCATTTTGTCTCTCAACGATACTCCTCTGATGAGTCTAAGTACCCTTCATTTCTGCAGCTTCTATTCTGCTCTTTTTGTACCGTATTCATTGCCCAGCATTCAGAACCATATACATACAATTCGTCTCAGAAATGTTTTATTAAATTAATATTTTAATAACCATCTGTTGGTTATTCCATTTCTCCTTTAGCAACGGTTATAACATTCCCACATTCTTTGAAAAATCTCCAATTCTTCCTTTCTACACGCATCATTTGTCTTCCTTGGATCGTCAAATACCACACCCAAATACTTAATTCTATTCACTTGCTTAAGCCTTATATTTTCTATGTTCACTACTATCTCTTCCCTCTCTCATGCAATCACCATTATTTCCGGTTTTTCTCTCTGTTTATTCTCATGCCATTGACTTCAAGTACCTCGTTCCACCTATTCACGGCTTCTTGCAGGTCTTGAGCTCTGATGTGATCACTTGACCTCGCATCATCCGCATAAATCCCAAAGTGTGCTCCATACTCCTTCTCCCATTATTGCATATCCTTTTAAGGCAGCTGTTCAGGTAAAGTGCTGCAAAGAGCAATGGTGATAGTACACTTCCCTGTCTAACCCCCGTTTTCACTTTAAACCACTTCTCTCTTCTTGTTCCTCTAACAGTATTTATTTGGATTTTCATTTAAATATCTAATACCGTGGGTGACATTTTTCAAATTTTCTGCGATTATGGCATTACATGGGGATCATTCTAACACTCTCCACAGCTCTCCCTATTTATTCTATCGAATGTCCATTTTCCAAGTCTAATAGAATGCAGCATACGCCTTCTCATTCCAATCTATGATTTTATTTTCTCAATCAGCATCTTCATGTAAAATATAAGGTCAGTAGTACTTGCTTTTTCCTGGTCTGAAACCGTACTGCCATTTTCCAATTATTGTCCTCGACCTCTATCCTTAATCTATTTTTTCTTAAAATCCTCTATGAATTCTTCTTCGAATATATCATTTCCTCCATCTATAATGGTCCGCCATACTTCTTTTTATCTCACCTCTTATTGTATCGGACAGATTACTGCTTTCCTTCCATTTCTGTTGCGTATTTTTCATTATCTTTATCCATACTTGGATTTAACAATCTATGTCTAACCATTTAGATATTATTCCCTCTCCTGTTTATGAATAGTTCAGTTATTCAATCCATTCGTATCCTGCACTTTTCCCATTTTTAATATGTCTTAATTGCTTCTTATTTACTTCCTCGTATCTCATATCATTCTAATATTTGCACTTACATTTCTTAAAATGCATTTTTCATAAAGAGATCCTTCCCAATTTCATTATAATACTCCAAATAAATATACAAACCCTAAACTTTTAAGATTAAAAAAAAAGTGAGGTAATTCGTATTTCATTTGTCTTTACCTTAATTTGAATACATATATTATATATAATAATATTATATATATATATTAATATATTAAATATATATTCCAGCCTTAGTTAAACATACTATATATTATTATAATATATATATATTATATATATATATATATATATATAATTATATATATATATATATATATATATATATTATATATTATAATATATATACATTATATATTAATATATATATATATTATAATATATCTACATTACTCCCAGATATGCGCTTTCGCATCCTTGAATATTAGACCAGCAGCTTCCGTCCTTCTGGCATGAAAGCCACGTATCTCAGACACTCCAGAAAACTAATTCTCGGCGCAATGGTTTCTGATGCTAGTCCTTGAGTTATCACTCAGGTGAGGGTTTCACCCTATTCAATGGCTAGCATTCAGTCTTATCAGTTGACCTCAAAGCTCTGATTCCAGAGTTCAAAAATCGTGTATTTCTAAGCACAGTAGCCTCCAATTTGTGGTCTGGATTAGTTCAAAGCAAAAAAAAGCAAAAAGCCGCAGGTGCTAGGCCCTGGCCCCTAGAATTGATGCAAAGAAACATCTTCTTTAATCACTGGAACAATCCTGGAACTTAGTCCACTTTCTTCGGGTTGTATGAAATTGAATTGATATTTCTAAAATAAAGTGCAATAGCTACTTCCTCTCTAAAAGAACTCAATTTTGTCTAGTATTTGATTGCGATCACACACATTAATATTATAATTTTGTAGTTTTAATTTCAAATTCCTTGACACATAAGTCTAGAATTCTGTTTATCCACATTTTTATTTTTTCCCCGGATTTTCATGCCCAGTCTGAACACTCTTTGCATACACTCCCCAATTTGCTTCCTCTTCAAGAACTGATAAGATGCTATCTGTCTCTATTTTTCTTATGTTGAACATTTACTTCTCGCATTTTTTATCATCCATCATCTTTCCTCGAAGCCTTTCATCTTTTGATTTCTTCTCATTCCTTCCAATTTTAATGCGACTTTCCCAGGCAACGTTCAATTTCATTAAATATATATAATATAATATATATATATATATATAATAAATAGGTTATTAATATATAAGCCTTTACTATTTCCTCTACAAATTGCCCTAGTTTCTACTTTTCCTATTATTTTATAGACTATAGATAATATACATAATATATCTGATATACTGTACTTTACTATTTATATTTATATATATATAATAATGGCGATGTATTAATAAGGATAGATGGGGAGTTGTAGATAATGAGAATAAGATAAATATATAAAAATAATTTATATAATATTTTCATAATATGTAATATATATTATGTATATAATATATTACATATTAATATTAATATCTTAGTATGATTTTAGTATATTTAAATTACTATATAATATATTATATGATATATATTATAGTATATTATATATATATATATGTATAATAGTAAAAATAATTATATAATATATTATATTTAATATATAGTATTTCTGCAACTATATTTTATTATATATATCTATTATATAAATATATTTATATATAATTTATATTATATAATTTATATAATATATATATAATATTGTATATATATATTATATATATATATATTATTATATATATAAGTATATATTTAAGTATTATTATTAATATAATATTTATAGTATATTAATTATATATATATAAATATATAATATATTATTTTTCATTATTTTATATTATTCATAATATATATTATTTATAAAAATGTAAAAATAATTCTATAATTATAATATATATATATTTATTATATTTATGATAAAGTATTACAAGCTTTATATAATGAGTTATATTATTATAATTAATATATAAAGTTAATATATATAGTATATAATATATATATAGATAATGTATACTAATTATATATATATATATATAATTATATTTAAATATTTATATTTATATATGATATATGACATATATATATATATATATATATCATATAATATTATATATATATATTAATATATTATATATATATTATATATATATATAATATATATATATATAATTAATATTATATATATATATATATATATATATATATATAATTATAAGATTATATATATATATATATATATTAATATAATATATATATATCAGTAATTATTATTATATATTCAGTGATGTGATCGAAGATTTGAATTTTGTGCTATATTATACCGTTGTTGCGTTTTTATGTCCGATTCTAAAATTTTCAATACAACCGCTGGAGTTTGAGTATTTTTTTATGCTTGATCGATCTCATTAAATTTTTTCAAACAACTGCGCGTTTTTCCAGTATGTGTTGCGGTTGCGTTATTTACTGTTGCGGGCCGTAGCATATATAAATCAAAATTTAACAATTGCTTTGTTTACTACTACTACTACTACATACTTACTATACTACTACTACTACTACTACTACTTAACATACTTACTTACTCTTATCTACATCAACTAATAATAATATAATAATAATATAAATAATAATTAAATAATAATAAATAAAAATTAATAAATAATAATAATAATTAATAATATAATAATAATATAATAATAAATAATAATAATAATAATATAACAATGAATAACAAATAATTAATAATAATAATAATATAATAAATAATAAAATAATAATAATAATTAGATAATAAATATATAATATATATAAACATACTCATAATAATAATAATTAATTAATAATAACTCCTCAATGACAATACATTAATTAATAGATGCATAATGATAATAAGATTAATAATTCAATGTAATAATAATATAATAATTAATTGTCACGATTTGGAATAATAATGAGATAATGAGAATGATTTAAATAGAGATAATATTAATGATAATAACTAATAATAGATAATAAATATAATAATAAATAATAATAATAATAATAAATTATTATTATTAGTTATGATTATTACTTACTATGTATTATTATTACATTCGTATATTACTTTAGTATGTATGTACTATTGTGGGTTATTATTATTAGTATTTTATTACTTTAATATGTATTATTATTCTTATATTATTATTTATTATTATTATTCTCTCTATGTTTTTTATTTAATTATCAATTTATTTTCATTATTCTTATTATATTTATTCTTATTATTATATTTATTTATTATTTTTATTTTTTTTTTTTTTTTCTTTTTATTTTATTTTTTATTTTTTTTTACTCTCTTTATTTTTCTTTTTATTTTTTTTTTTTTTTTATTACATTTATCTTTGTTATATTCTATATTTTCTATTTCAATAGATATTTGTTTTAGTCTGTTAATGCAAGTTTAACAGTTTAATTTATTTTATGTTTATGGTTAGCAAATTATATATTAATTAATAGTTATTTGATTATAATACTTATTTATATTGGAATAGAAACTCTTGACTAACAATTAAGTTATTATTACTAATTATTATTATTATTATTTTTATTATCATTTATTATTATTTATTCAAATATTTTAATATCGTGTTATTACTATTACTACACATTATATTATTTCTATTATTGCTTATCTATTATTTATTTATTATCATGCCTATTATTATTATAAATATTCTCCTCAAAATCCACTATTATTCTTTATTATTATTAAACATAACACATAATATTGTTATCGAATTATTTATTAGCAATTATTATTAGCATTATTCATTTTGACGTGAATGATTTTGAATACTTTTCAAGCCGTCCTGAAAGTATTTCTTTCTACAGATGAAATTTTCTCTTTATATATATCTCTGGAGGTATAAAATAAAAACTACTGATTATTTAAGACAAGCCTTCAGTCTCATATACTTCGGACAATTCAAGGAATAGTTTCTATTTTATTTTACTTTTATTTTATTTTATTTTATTTTATTTTTATTTTTTTGTAAATTCCATTTGCTTTTCAAATGGATAATGTAACGCTCTTCATATCGGTATCTATAACCAACGACTATACCTCTCAACATAGAGGAAATGTCTGCATAATCATAAAGTGATAGCCGAGTCGAAGTATTTCATCTTTTCAAGAACTCAACATAACAAGAATATCCGGAAAAAAAATTGGCAGAAGAAATTTTTCTATCATAACAAGAAAGAATGATTTTCATGGAATTAATAGATTCCTCCGGGAGAATCATTGACGTCGAGGAAACACAAAACTAGTAATTTAATATATAAAATATAATGAATGTCCAATTTTTTAAACATTTTTAAATAGCAAAAAGGTCAATTTAGGTTAACTTTCTAACTTGCAAAAATTATTAAGTTTATTTATTTATCTTATCTGAAGGAAAGTGACTCACTAAAAAACGAAATTGATTAAAATTCTAAAATTCAAATTATTCCTTGAAGTGTCCGAAAGTATACGAATGAAGTAAGTACTTGGATATAGCGTTAAGTTTATTAACAATAGCTTTTATCATTTATATTCTAAGAATGGAGTGAGTATGAAGGAGAACTTTACTTCGTAGAAAAGAGAAATAAATATCTTTCACGGAGGCATTGAAATAAAGCATGCAAAATCATACATTAAAAATAAAATGCTGATATTGAGTATTATTATAATTATATTTTATTATCATATTATTTTATTATCTATTATATTATTATTATTATTATATAATTATTTTATATTATTATTTTGATTTATTATTATTATTATTAGTCTATTATTATTTCATTAGTTTTTATTATTGTGTATTATATATATATAACTTATTATTATTAATTATTCATTATATTTTATTATTATTTATAATTGATTATTACTTCATTTATTCATTTATAATTATTATTTTATATTTCTTACTCTATTAGTATCTATTTTGATTAGACAATATCTATCAAATCCTAACGCTCTCAGCGAGATCACTAACTCCCGGTGTCGTCATCCTACATGCAAAGTTCTCTGAAGAGATAAATAATAAAGTTTATTTTCCCCAATATTATATCATTAATATTACATGCTGCCAATTTGTATGAGACAGAAGAGAGGACACTTCGGCATGGACGATGAGCTAGCGGAACACCACGTATTCAAAGAGATGTGGAACCGCGGTAGTAAAATGTGTAATTTATTTACCTTTATAAGGTTGAGGCAACAAATATTTAGAAATTACTTTTACTGTACTGATCGTTGGTTAATCGATTCTGCATCTTAAGTATACATATTGTTTTCATAAAAATGTGCGGCCGGTTTAGATATTTGTATTGCTGGTGTGCTAGAGTTACGAATCGAAATAAAGATAATGCCATCATAAACACACAACAACTAAATTTAAGCTGGGACTGTTCGCTGGAACGGTGCGACACGGCACTCAGTGAATCGTAAGCCCTACAAGGGAAAGATTTAAGGCGCCTTTCCGATTATGAAAAGAATACCCTGGAAGAAACTCCAAAGACCCCTACTTATTCATACTTTACAACTCAGAACTATAATCTTGTTCTACCAGCTACAACTACTTCAGCATAACTATATAGAGATACGGTTAGGTCGATACCTTATATCCACCGGCCCCCTTAGTTAGGTATAATACTGCCACACTATATCTATCTGTTATACTCTATACACTAAGTCGACTCTATTAGCCTCTACTGGTTCTTTTAGTTTGGTGCTTAGCATACTAAAACTTTCCACTTCGTAACGTAGTCTATATTTACCAAGAACGATAGCTTCTCATCTAATTGTCCGTTTCATGTCTTCTGTCCTATGCAACTTAATCCAGCTCGATTGTCAAACTTACCCTTTCTTCTGTAGCGGCTTCAGAATTTGACTTCCTCTCCCCTCTCCTTTTGATATTTAACATAAATTGCTATAACGTGTTGACAACAGATTAGGGGAGAATAATTAACATGCCTTCCTTTTTCCTTCATCGTTCTTTACTTGTCGTGAGATCCTAATCATTTACAAGGGAGCGCACCACCAATATTTACAAAAATGACATCACAAATTGGCTCCTTTGCAAAAATCATGGTCTGCCATTCAGATTTATAAATTACAACTAGCACACTGTATGTTCGATATTTCCATAACTTATTAGCTACATCATACAAAATGCTATCAGTCATCAATCAATCATTCAGACATACACTTGATCAGATAATACAATCTCTTTTTTTTTTTTTTTTTTTCTTGTTTTTTTTTTGTTTGCTCTGACTTATGCATCCACTCTGCGTCCTGACTGGGTTCACAAAGTCCCCATTCTCAAGGTTACGGTTCATGTGTAGTACACTCAACAAAAGTCTTCAATCTAACTTCGCGCAAATATACGCTAGCATGATTACGCACTAGGACGCGTCTTCTTCGGGTTCTTATTTTAAAGTTGAGGAGATTATAAATTTGATGTAGGGGAAACACAGAAAGATGTGAAGAGAATTTCCCAGACAAGTATTGACTGTGCAGGAAAAGTAAGAGATTTGCACCGTCAGTCGATAATAACTAATAGTCTGGAGTTTATGTACTAATTAAGCATCAACACCAAAACATCAGTGATCCGTACACGAGCACCCACTTGTTTAGCTGCATATGAGGTACGTCTTTGAATAGGGATCGGTCGGTCACTTATGTCGAAATGTGGAAAAGCTTCACCTCAGCACCTTGCCGTCTATCTTATTATATTTCATCATTCATTCATATTAGGTACCTATTATAAACGAGATTAAATGCGGTCTACTCTAATCCATCAGCGTCTCGCAAAAGATTCTAGAGCAGGTCAGTAGATGATGACTGAGAAATTGTACACTGGACAGTTTGTAATACTGTCTTTTAAGCCTAGTTGACTCGACCCTTTTCCAATAATAGCACGCGTTGAAACCTTTAGCCCCCCCAGATATGAGTTAAGCAGTACTTTCTATACAATGTACGAGGTTAATATGAGAACCCTTGTAGTAAACTGTGATATTATTAGTACACTGTTAGAAATGTAGGATATAATAAAAAGTCATCGCTGTCTATAACTCATAACATCCTCAGTATTCTTTGTAGTGCCGCCTCTTTAGATTGCTACCATTGTAATGTGAGTTATGTTTCCAATGATCATTTTTATTAGTTTATTATAAGGACTTATAGTGATGTTATTATTTGTCAACAGGAGCCTCCTTTAGAATTCTACGTCGAAAGAAGATAGGAAAGTATATTAAGGTGTACTTAGTTAGAGGGAGATTTTGTGATAGAAGTTGCGGTATTATATAGTAATTTCCTAATTTCTAAAAATTGCCACTTTCCCTAATTTCCGAAAATAATTGGATCACCAGATTCACTTATCTGAGATTATGTGAATATTATAGTCTTGAAAGATTATGTGACGTAGAATGGCTAATTACTAGAAGTAAAAGCAAGAGGGAGCAGAATTGAAATTGAGTTGATAAGAATAGAAGGTGTCGAGTCAATCGGTCATATTATGATAGATGGAGAGTTAGATGATGCAACTGAGAATGATCTTTAATGAAATATGCAGGTCAATGAAAATAGTAGCGAATACAGTACATGATACCCTTTGAGGCAACCACCTACTAGTTCGTAAGAAACGGAAGTGGTAATGTAAGTCCCGCATCAACAAAACAGCCGACTAGCTTGACGCTGGAATTGAAAGAAAGCTAGACAATATGTAACCACAAAGAAGGAGGAAATCCAAAGGAGGGGAGCTTATAGAGAAAAGTGACGTCGTTTGCCATACCAGTCAAATGCTTCTGGCTACGCAGCGCCACACGGCAAGTCTTCCCCGTTAGATTCCTGAGGGTGTGGATAATAACCGATAAGAATCTGCGTCTATGGTTATGTGAGGGAAGAGCACTTTTATCACAGTTAGGACGTCGAGCGCCGAAAGCGAACGTACTGGCGATCTATACAGGAAGTAATTATGGGGAAGAGATTGCCAGATAGGGCTTAAGGAAATGAGAGTTGAGAAGGTTTCAAAAGACTTAGAATTAAGATACAGTTATGAGCTAGTAGGGCGATAGTTAGAGGATCATGATGCAGGTACTTACCATTTATTTCGGAATATAGTTTGCGATCATGAATGTGCTGCATTACACAACACTAGAGGGATAAGTGCTAGTATGTTGAGGGGCATATAGAGGAAGATTAAGTATCGAACGAGAGTGAGAGCGCCAGCACTGAAGACACAGCTCCCTCATAAACTACGTGGATAGGATGCCATCCGGCGGCCTACTCCGCATTACTTACCTAACGTTCATAGTATATTCAGGAGCCCTGCACCCGTATCAAATTGCTTAATCTCATAGGGTCATATTAGGCATATGGGACCACACTGACTGAGTGAGTAATGAGAGTGTATAGGAATGAGTCGAATGCCTATGAATCGTCCATAAGTAGTTGAGTTTAGAGGAAAATTAGATAGATGGCCGAGAGATTGGCTACTTGGTTAGTTGGAGAGGCTTGAAGCAACAGTAATACCATCAGATCGAATAATGAGGAGGATAAAATAAGGTAGTATTATACTCAGAAGGTGTTGGATGATGTTATTAGGCTCATATATTATGAGGCCTCAGTAAAGTAATTATCTAGTAGTATGAGAACCATAAGTGAGTAGTTAGTACGCACATTCGTTATGTATGATAGATCTCCGCTATGCTCCGTCGTGAATAGTGAGAGTATCCCTGCTATTATCGATTGTCTTCTGAAACGTGAATGAGAAAACTTTAGCAGAGAGTCATGAGAGAACGGAGATTGTGTTGCCACCCCGATACGCATATGTCTCTAGCCTGAATGACCCAGAGAAGCACATTACGCATCGAATGACTCATTAGTATATATCAGGAGTAAGAAGAATTTAGTCTGAAGATTAGGATATAATACTCTGCTCACCCTATCCATCGATTATCATTGCGTCTCACACTTGTCGGCAGAAGTCCGAATAAGTCGTCACCATGAGTACAAACATTCAGTTCAACATTATAGTATGAGTCGTAGACCAGACGCAAAGTGCTCTCCCTTCCAATCCGTCCGATGGATAAATGCCAGAAACAACGCTACAGGCAGGCATGACGAGAGTGTTGAGAGAAAAGTATATTAAAATTAAGAGATATAAGGTATGCTGGTCGATATTTATTACCTTTAGAGAGCAGAAAAATGGTGGTTTCAAACTAATTATTATTTTGTGTATTTATAGACGAGCATAGGACTCAGTTTGGGCGTGAAACTATAGGTCTAAGTATAGGCTCCGATAATCTTGCTTTAGGAACGATTTGGGAATGTGTAGACGGTTCTATAATTAGTTGATCCAGATTTTATGGGTGAAGTGCTGAACGATTCGGCCTCCTCCCCACCTAAATTTCAGATGAGAGGAGTCCCTAACCAGTTCAACAGTGTGTGTTAGCTATTGAAAGGATACCCACTAGAAATGAGGACCTCGTGAGTATTTTGGGAGTTTGAGAAGTACTTTAAAACTACTCATTGTCGTGAAAGATAGAAGATATTCCAAAAATATTTTAAAGGCGTATTATTCTGTTCTATTTAGTGTACAGGAGAACAGTTAAGGCAGATATTGCACATAGATCATATGCTAGTAGAAGCCGAAAAGACACAAGATTTCTACGGCCACAGAACATCGAAATTAGGTGATTCGAGGGGGCATTTTCACGAGGACGTTACAGCTAGTGTTAAATGTTAACATAGGCACCAGTCTACCACGCGCTTTAGAACGGAAGATGTATGAAATTAAGTGGTATTGAGTTTTGTGATAGCTCCAACGTGAGTTAGAAGGTCATGAATTCTTACATCGTGCGTACTCAGACAATGAGAAAAGACAGTATTGTAATTATATAGAGATGGCTATGACTTAGAGAAGGTTAGCTCATTCTACGAGATGCCGGTATGTGGGATTTAAAGCTACCTAGGCGATAGTCTGTAGTTTGATAGTCTATAGAAAGTGCCGAATTCTATGCAAACTCTTGAACCTATCACACACAACACGACACGAGCACTGAATCCTGACTCTAGCCAAGACGCTTCTCACGCAAGCATCTCACAAGCTAGCCACGAGAGAACAAGAACCAATCCTCAAAAACAATAAAGCTAAAAATCGAGGATAAAAGTTCTACATAACGCTAAGAAACCTAAGTTGAATTAAAGTGTTTTCGATGCTAAATCTAGAGTTTAAAATCGATTTGTACTAATAAAATAAGACACAAGATAAAACTCGAAACTTGGAGCGTACACCTTCCCAGTTTTTACCCTATCTAAAAAGTCGATGGAGTGATTGCAGAGAATATGATACCTCGAATAACTCAATTGGTTGGTGAAGTATTCTTGAAGTTCCTTGATAATACCTGATCAATCTTATGCATGTTGTAAATGAAATGATAGTAATTGAATCGGATTGAATGCTATGGGTGAACAGTACAGAAAAAAAACAAATGCAAGAGGTCGAGCAGCCTCAACTACTTGCAAATGTCAAAAATCCCCCTAGCTATGGGTCCAAGTAAGGTGTTCAATAAGAACTTGCCCAATATTCATTCAATCACTAGAACTAATTTAGTCTAAAACTAATTCGTAAATTGAAGCCAAGTGACTGAATCACCAAATTAATTGTTCACTATGGTATCATATTTTTTTTAACTTCTAATAAGCAATTTAGGACTAAATAATGCTCCCAATAATAGCATTAAACACGCTCCTAACGTAGTGTAAGCTAAAATGCGTGTGCGCCCAGAATAGCAGTGAGTCTATGACCCCATCCAAATAGCATCCCACCTACGTAGTTATCACCCTACAGCTGTACTAAAAACGTGTCTATTGTGAAGATGCTTGGATCGAGTACCTGCAGACTAGCCTTCCCTGATGAAAAGAGTTTCCTGGAGTGTCAGAGTTTAACTCCTCAAACTGACCAAGCAGAAGACCCAACTTGTTGGTGTGGACAGTGATAGTACTTAATGCTATTTATCGCCACATCGTCGAGCAAATTTCAAAAATCTATATATGCTGCGCAAGCTCCGACAATACAGTCATACATTTAGTTAATTTGACTTACTGTATTGAAAGCTAAAATTTGATAAGTTAACATTTTTCTCATTGTTATGTTGTGAAACCTGTATTCGTCCATTTATAATTGGTCCATTATGAAGAACATCATAGAACGCCAACCAGGATTATTACACTCTGTCACACATCTGATTCGTTGGATGTCACAACGGGTCTCAACTCGCTTGATTGATGGTGCACCCGGGTTTACTGTTATTATCGTATATGTGACACAAGAGCTATAAATATGTTAAGGGGATAGCGTGCCTCGCAGGCATAGATTTTACACAGACTTGTTGTAGTCCTCTGATCGTAAAGTGAATGCTAGCATAAGTCATTGGTAATTACAAATCTATACTTCAGAGATACAACGTCAAGTGACTATACCTCACTCTATTGCATTACTATTTCATCTGAGCCAAAATCCGTTTCTCTACCTAAGGACCTTAGGGCTTAAGGAGAAATGCGCGCAGAGTTTCTTGATGAATCAATACTCTAGCACTGACGAATCTACTAAAGACCGTTAACGGCTACTATAAACTCATATTTAATAGGTATAATTTCAGGCGCTACATACAATAGATTAATCGCTAGCTCATATCGATTACGGTAACCTGATGCCTCATAACCCGCTCCTAATAATAACCTATCCTACACAAATAGCTCATCAAACCCATAAATATGAGGCAATACTATCTAAATAATATATAACCAAGACACAATAACCTTGAGCACTAGACAATACTCTACCTGAACATTCACTCACCATCACAGTATTGATACTAGATATTAATATTAAGATAACTGAAGCGGTAAATTCTATTATATTCTAGTACTCCTATACGTACGCATAATCGCTTATAGATTAGTGATATATCTTAGATCAGCTACTCAGTACTATAATATTCTTTAAGCAAGTCGTGTGACAACAAAACGAGTTCTTGCCATTTAACTACCACTTCAAGTGTCTTCCCACACACCCCTCAATTATATCAATACTTCCATACCTCTACACACTCTAGAGAACCTAAAGTGATCGGAAAGATACTTCCACACCATCTCAAGAATCATTTACTAGACGACCACCCATCCTCCAACTCACGTGTCACCGGTTCCCGATGCACCTATACACGTCAGAGTCGGCTTTCTGCAGCCCAGTCACAAGCCGTCTAGGTCATTACAAAAGAACATATTATTGAATCTCTTATCTTAGATTCTTTTGGCCATGTTACGACTCTTACATCATTCTCTATCTTTACCATTTCTTTTCCTTAGCGAAATTATCGTAAAAAAAAATTTCATGTTTCCATAGTCAATTATAAGCTCGACTTTCTCAAAGACACGCATACAACACCCTAGCTTAGCACTGTCAGTTATTATTTTTTTCTATTATATATTTTTTTATATTTTAGTTTCGTTATATCTTTGTTTATGGCTTGTTAAAGAATTGTCAAAATAATACATAGAGAGCAAAAGCAGAAGCAAGCTGAGAAACGAATAGATATCTGCTCAAATAGATCTATGCAGACATATATTAGTTGAATGTTGATTACAATTCGTGCACATGAACTAGGATCTCAACACCATCACCACGAAAATTTGACCTTTGTCACTCTCGGCAAAGATCATGTCAAAGGCTTCATTTATCATTCCAGAATTCATTTAATTTATCCTGTGAAAAATATTTTAGCTTATTTGAAGCCTTATTCTCTCTCTATCTCGTTGTGTTCGTTGGTGTGTGTAATGAGACTACGCTTTGATTCCTTTATAATTCTCGTGTATGAGAGCTGAATAAATTCTAGTGTTTATCCAATATAAAATTTAACATAGCCACGCCCACACTAAGTTATGAAACAAATTAATCTATTATCAATAAGCAATACAAGTTCTAATGAAATAACTGGACCATTGGACTTTATCATAAGCATTGACTATCTCAGATACGCATCAAAAGAGAAGATTCTTGTAAGTTAATTGTCACAGATCTTATTTTTCTAATCAGAGTTTATTCTTCATACTATACGAATGTGCAAGAGAAATAATATAAGTATTAAATCATTTTGAAAACTTAAAGATTCTTTTGATGATCACAAAGAGTTCGTTCTATGTGATATAAGTGGCTACCTCCGTGTCTAGGACTTTTGATAATGACTCTTTAGTTTTTCCAAAGCTTGTCCTTGAATTATAACAGATTTGTGCCAAATGACTGCAGTTCGCTCCTCAGGAGAAAATTATTCCAGTTTTCCAATTAAAAACATCGATCCACGTGACTGCTTAACATTATGACTCTCCACACACTTTTATCTCCACTACTTCGAGGAACCCAACTCCGCTTGTCTCCTGTGATAAGACCTTCCATATGAATTTTCGCAAAGCATATACCTGGAAATACAACTCCCATCAGTTTCATCTCTATTGCCTCTCAGAATCACCACGCTTCATCGATGATACTCCGAGTATTTTCTCTAAAAGTCGAGCCTCTCCACTTCCGTTGAATGCTATTAAGCTTTTTCCTAGATTCGTTTGAGTCACCCCGCATTTAAGGACTCAATCCCCGAAGGGTCTCTTTCTCTACTAAGTCTTCCAGCTTGTGCACTCGTTAATAGATCCATTTTTCGTGTGTTACTCACTGTCGTTCCAACTAACTATAAAATGATCCGGTTTTTCCTAAGGTCGTTCTCTTGAAATGATGAAGTTTTCTATAAGCTCATCCTTGTAATGATCAAGTTTTCCTGAGATTGTCCTTTAAATGATCCTGTTTTTTTAAGCTAGTCTTTGCAATGATCTACTTTTTCATAAGCTCGTCCTTGTAATGATCCAATATTTCATAAGCTCCTCCTTGTAATGTCACTTAGATTTTTCATTAACGTATCTCTCGAAATTACATGCTTTCTGAGATATTGGGCTTAAGGGTAATGTAATTCGCTTCGTTTGTACAATTGCACTATATTCTCAGTTTTGGGAATACACTCCTGCTGTACATTAGCGTGTTACTGTTTTATAACTAACTTGATCCGTCTCATGTTGTCAAAACATATCAATTCATAGTAGTGTCAGGTAATTTAGAGACGCCAGTAAAAACCAGTATAAACGGTATAAAAATATCCAAAAGAAGGCTTCACATAACCTGTGTACAGTTGAAGATGAATTTTGTTTTTTTTCAGGTGTGTGGGTTTTAAAAGTATTTTAACGTGTATATTTATACACACCCACCCACACACACCCACACATACACACACATAATATATATATATATATGATAGTATATATATATATATGAAAAATATTATATATATGATATAATATATATATTATATATATATATATAATATATATTATATATATATATATATTATATATAAATATCCGTTGTGATATATGTATAAGTATATTATGATGTTATTTTTTATATTATGTTATTATATGATGATATAATATAAGCACTATAACTTATATATGCTTATATATATATATATATATATTTTAGATATATTTATATATGGTATATATATAGATAATAGGTAGGTATAATGTTATATTATTACCCTAGTAGTACTTAGTATAGTTATTAATAGCCTCAGTGAGACTTTTTTCAGATCTACCCTCAAAATATACCTATTGTAAAATAAGATATGAAAATGTCTGATGAGAGAGAAGAGGGCAATGCAGAAATGGTGAAAAATGCAATTTAAAGTTACTCACCAACGTTAGAAGATTATTGAAATATATATTCAAAAAATGTCAAAAGTAAGAAAACGAGGGGACTGTATTCATAGGGTGACTCTCATGTCTACCCCACTTTTATTTGTTACTAAGGCCCATCAACCCTTTAAGGAGTACCTGTTTCGATCGCCTTAGGCAGTACTTGCATAACTTTTCTTATTAATCAGTCGATAATGAGATGAGAGAAGAATGAAATACATTTTACTAATGATACACTTTTTAATACATAATGATACATTTGCAAATGATTTATATCGATAATAACTGACTATGTCCACGGTAGCATGGTATGATGCCGAGCAGGTTACAGATATTAAGGTGAGTTTCTCTTATGTGAGGTGATATTTCATTCGTGCCATTATCAGAGATGAGATTTTGGTATTTCTAAAGGTGAAATCGAGTCGCGTTATATTACGTAGACCAGAACTTAATGCTCTTCAACCTCTGAAAAACAATCCATGACAGCTTATTATAGTAATATTAACTTATCCAATTGAATATTCCACAACTTCGAGAACTGGAATTAAAGACTGGTTAATCATTGCGTCCAGAAGGTGATCTTATACATAATACCTGCCCCAACCGCTAAGGAAGAAAGGACATCGATATGACAG